>CM056492.1:56423741-56674448 GCA_029783415.1 Anisodus acutangulus | reverse complement strand
TAATAGACTTATCCATCCATTGATATCTCCACCAATGAAAACTAAGTATTCCATATTTTAGTCTAACTTAGCTTAGCTTATTTTTTTGTTAGGATATATAATATGCATTATGTTTCTTTTATATATGTACGTCTTTATATATAAGCTGCCGGCAAAGAGCAGTGTATATACATGGATATTCTACATGTCCTTTTTCTTGTCCCAATAACAAAGCCACGAGCATACATTATAATCTCTCTCTACCAATTTATGTTCCGTTTGAATATTGACTCCTCTCGATTCGAGATCCGAAAGAAGGGTATGGAGTTTCTCCAAGAAATGCTCTCTGTGGCGGTACGCGGATTCTCGAGGGCCTGAGCTCCCCATCCCAACCAATCTCCTTCTGGATCAAGGCCAGACATGACCCTGAAAATATCGACCTTGACCTCGAATAGGTCTTCGACAACTGAGACACATACGAATGAAAGAACAAAGTAAAGAGTTTGTTAGGTTCCATCCGGTCTACAAATTTCGAACTAGAATGCGAACTCTTCTGTTGAGCACCAATTAGAAATCCAATCTGACTTCTAAAACGGACGAGGGGGGCAAAGAGATATTCGCCTTTGACTTTTTTTTTATTTTGATTATAAATTCTGATATAAAATCTTTAAATTTTTTGAAATAAATGATTAGAGTTGTGACTTAAGTTCACATCAAATATTTTTTTGTGAATCTTGAACTAATGCAGTTGTCACTTCATCGAATTTCATCTATGCTTGTCGAAAATGTCAATTTACGCGCAACTCGTCTATTTTATAAGTACCTACTACATCCGCCAATACAAATATCAAATAACTCTTACCTCCAAATATTACACAAAAAATCCACCTTAATTTTTTTTGTCTCTCTATATATTTGAACCCGTGGTATACACTATGTATATCAAGTATATATCAAGGGTATATTACCTTGTTTAACACAACCCCGCAGTCATAGCAAGCGGTCTTCGAACGCTGAGATCATCCGGATTTCTAAGGTGGAGTACATTTCAGTAATACATATATAAGTCAATGAGACCTGGAGGTCCGTTAACGGGATGGGGCATAATTGAGTCCGTTTGCGGCCACTCATGAGGACATTTTGTCCTGTTTCTAATAATACAGGGGTACTTTTGGACCAAAACCCAAACGAAAGATACGTTTATTTTATTTTCAATAGTTTAGGGACACTTTTAGTTATTTACCGTTATCTTAATGATAGCAATTTAGTATATAGTTTATATTCTCAAAACGAAGATAATAAAGTTGATGCTACCTGTTACTACTATTTTGTAATCTTATATAAAGTTTTTATGTATTTAACTTTACAAAAAATTTAAAAAAGACGATAAAATTTTTTTTTAAAAGAAAATTATTTACATCTTTGATTTTGAAAAAGAATATTTTTTTTTGGAAACATTGATCTTTCGAAACTCATAAATACGATATAAAGACAAATTCTAAAAAAGCCAATTATCAGGATAATTGATTAGATTGGGGTTATTGTTGTTAAAGGTGTGATATAATTATTATGACTTATACTCCTCCTTCCCAATTTATGTGGCACAATCAAAATTTTGAGAACAACCAAATTTTTCTTTGATAGAAATTTCTTTATATGCCTTTTAAATAATTTAAGTTGTTAATTATTGTGATTTATAGTGCTTTTTACATAGTTTCAAAGTATATATATTTTATTTCAAACAACTTAAAGCTTTTATATCCGAATTCATGGTCAGAATTTAGAAATTTAAATCTCAAAATTCCAAGTTTGACACATAAATTGGTACAACGGAAGTAATATTTTTAAATTTTCTGTTGGGTTTACAAAGGATTGCAAGAAACGAAAATTACAAGTAACTGCTTATGTAAGAATTGAAATTACAATTCAACTAGAAACTGAAAATTACAATATAACAATAAACTGAAATTATAATATTTGTTGAACAAGAAGACCGAAAAACTGCTTTGATTTTGCTGAGTCGAGTGTGGCACTCTGTCCTTAAGACAATATTGCCCCGTATGTATCCTTTATAATGCTTAGGACAATTCGCCTCCCAAGATAAAACAAAGAATGGAACAATTGAGCAAAGGAAACTCAAAAGCTACCGTGAAGAATATTGAATAACGAAATGATGCTTGGAAGATTAGGAAGATTTCGCTGTGAATTTTCGTGTATATGAAGTGTCCTCAACAATGGTGTAAGGGTGTTTATATAGGAGGAAGAGGGTGTTGATCGCTTCCATAACCATTATTGGCCAAATAATGACCATTATGGAGGTAGTAAAGCCACCAAATAAATGGAGAAAATTGCCAACGGATTGGCCATTATTGGAGGTGTAATTCAACCAAAATAAATGGCTGAATTGAGCCGAACGTTCGTTCTTGACCGCCGAAATTCTCGAGTTTCAAAACTTCATCTTGAAACTTCGTGGATCAAACCGCACATCCGAAAGAATTCTCGGTCCAAACGCACATCCAAACTTACGGGATCAAATCGCACCGACAAGGCCCAAAAAGATAACAACCCGTGAGCCGAACTGAACGGCAAGGCGCGCGGTGGTCTTTCCTTGAACCGGCACATCTAGGTCCTCCCTCCTTTAAACACATGGGATACCCTTGGGGTCCCAAACCCCAAACACATTTCGAGTCTTATATACACAACAATTCTTTCTTCCTCTACCGATGAGGGAGAATTGAACACAACACCACACTTTCCATGCTTCAAACACCTCACTTCGTGAACCAATATCTCTTTCATTTCTCAATGAAATTTGACGATTCTTGGCCCTACGGTTATCTACGTACTTAGTACATCATGCATGTGTGAAGAACCGGATTCTCCAACATACGTAACACTAGTGTTTAAGCCGTTAAAGTTGGTCGGTCGCAACTCCCGCCAAAGGCTAATTTCCAACATTTTCAAATATATAAATTTTATTTTAAATGTTTTTAAAATTTATTGTCTGAATTCATGATCAAAATTTTAAAATTTAGCTCTCGATATTCAAATAATGCTACATAAATTAGGAAAGAGAGTACCTCGCAATGGTATCACGAAAATTGATGTGGAAAGTGATTTTACGATGCTAGGCAACTGGATTCTTGTCGCAGTTACTGTTTCATGGACTTGGTGATTATGGACATTCCAGTGCCATCTATGCCAAAAAACAAAAGTCTAAATCAATCAAAAAAAATTAGTTATGAACTTCAATATTAAATTGCTCGTAGTTAATATAATATTTTAATAATCCATTATTAAATAAGATTAACAATAACTTTAATTATTTAATTATATAATTTATCCGTCACTAATTTCATTATTTTTAGTAGTGGATATTTAATCATCCATGCAAAAAATCGGACGAGCAATACTAATAGCCATAGGTATTCACTAAGATTTTAAGAATGTGCGTGCTGCTCTTTTGCCGGCAGCATATTATAGGTATAAAAAAGAAACAAGAAGCATATTATATATCCATCATTATTAAACAAGCAGGGTAGACTAAAAATCATGGAATACTTAGTTCTCATTGGTGGAGAAATAAATGGATGGATAAATCTATTTAAACAAAAACTACATGGGAAACTCAAATTTGTAACACAAATCAAGAAGTATTAAAAGATACAAAAATAGTTCATTTCTGGTGTTTACACCAAATTCATAAATACATAATATGTGTTTGCTCGTGTTAGCACTTAATCATAGTTAATAGGTGTGGTAAGCTAAGTTGCTAGGACTCTTTAAAGTGGTTGCCGCACTCGTATCGGATTCTTCAAAAATGTATTATTTTTAAAGGATTCAATACGTATCCGTCAACATTTTGAAAGAATCCAAATAACATATGCGGTAAGTATTTATTCCAATTTCTGCAGGAGATTTCACACTGCAAGTCCCTTGAGCACCTTAAATAGTCTGGTGTTGTTCCTTTTTACCCCATTTAAACAAAATCCAAAGTAGATAACTGTTGAATGAAGAAAATTCAAAGACAATAATATATTATGAGACGTACGAGGTAGGAAAGTGTAAGGCATCAATTTCTTTGTGAGAAATCATTAATTTTATTTATATAAATATACACTCTTTTGATGATTGTTTTTGTTGTTAATGCCTGCAAAGGTGGAAGCAGCAATGCACTTAAATACTCCATCTTTCTTGCGTTACCTTTTTCGCGGAAATGATTTTTTATGGGCAAGAAAATGATATTTTCAGATTTTTATGCGCAAACAATAAATTTTTCAGAAAATAATATAAAATAAAAATAAATTTGCAAAGGACAACAAAATTAATCATTTTTTTTGAAAATTTTCCAAAAATTTCTAATTATATAAAGAGTGATTATTAATACTTATATTTGTTTCTAAGGGCTCGTTTAATTGGAGAAAAAATTATTTCGGAATTAATTATTTATTTTGAGATATAAAAATAACACTATAATTTCAGAATAATTAATTTCCGTCTCAATCAAATGTGAAATAAACTCATTCTAAATTTAATTTCATAATTAATTATTTATTATCCCTCGTATCAAACAAGACCAAAAAAGAAAAGAAAAAAAACAGTGTTTCAATTTCATAACCAAACCTGAGACTATAAAAAGCTGACCAAATTTACCAATAGCACTTTCTTGTTCTTAGGAATATAAACAAGGGACAAAATGGAGTAACACTCCCATTACACACCTAAATGCTCACCAATCTTCACAAAATCATTCAATGGCTACTCTTTGTAGAATCAAAAGATCCCATTTGCTTTTCTCCAATTCATTCAAACAACTCCTCATCAATCTATCAACTCAAAACAACACTCTAATTTCTTCAACATCCACTTCCCAAAAACACAATCTTTCCCCATTTTCTTCAACACCCACTTCCCCAAAACCCATAAATTCACTACCCCAAATTTCTTTAAACAATTCAAGAATCATTGATAAACTTATACACATATTCACTAAGCCACTAAATACATCAAAAAATCAAGAACTTGATGAGTTAGGTTCAAAGATTACACCTTTAATTGTTGAAATTGTTCTAAGAAAGCTTAAAAGTTGGAGAATAGCCCATTTGTTCTTTAATTGGGCTTCAAATCAAAATGGGTATAGTCATAATTGTCATACTTTTAACTTAATGGCTGAGTGTTTATCAGGTGTTCGACAAAATGACTCCATGAAAGTGTTGGTTAATGATGTAGTTAAATTTCAGTGTTATTTTACTCCACGTGCTTTGGGTTTCTTTATTAGGTGTTTGGGTAATCAAGGGTTGGTTAAGGAAGCTAATGAGTTGTTTGATCAGATGAAAAAATCAGGTCTTTGTGTTCCGAATAGTTTTACGTATAATTGCTTGTTAGATGCTATATCTAAGGTTGGTGATGTTGGTTTGATTGAGTTGAGATTGCAGGAAATGCGTAGTTACGGGTGGGAGCTTGATAAGTATGCATTTACACCGGCTTTGCAGTGTTACTGCAACGCGGGGAATTTTGAAAACGCGTTGGTTGTTTTTAATGAGATGCACGAGAAGGGATTAGTCGATGCACATGTTTTGTCGATCTTGTTGATTTCTTTTAGCAAGTGGGGTAAGGTGGATAAGGCATTTGAGTTGGTTGAGAGGATAGAAGATCTTAACATTAGCTTAAATGAGAAGACATGTTTTGTTTTGATTCATGGTTTCGTAAGGGAAGGCAGAACAGATAAAGCGTTGCAACTGTTGGATAAAATGAGGAAAAAGGGTTTTGTGCTGGACATTTCTGTTTATGGCGTGCTAATAGAAGAGTTGTCTAGGAATAAGGAGATTGAGAAAGCTATGCAGCTGTATGAGGAAATGAATGATTCAGGAATCCGTCCTGATATTAAAATACTTAGTGACCTTATATCTTGTGTGCGTGATGAAAGAGACATGGTACGGATAGTTGAGGATAGGTATGAGAGTCTGGATTTAAAAACTAGGATGATGTTGTATAATTCTGTGCTGAAAGGACTTATTAACAATGGTTTAACTGATAAAGCATATCGTCTACTTTGTGCATCGACGGGTCTTGACTCTGGTGGTAATTTTAATGAGGACAGTCTCTTTTTCATGAAGGAACTTGTTTGTCCTAATACTGTTTCTTTTGAAATGGTTATTGATGGTTTGTGTCGGGCGGATAGGTCGGAAATGGCTCTCAGACTGTTTAGAGATATGGACTGTATTGGCTGTAAACGCAGTGTGCTACTTTACAATGATTTAATTGATTATTTAAGCAGGTCTGGTAGACTCAATGAATGTTATGAGCTTTTGAATGAGATGAAACAATCAGAATTTCAGCCGACACATTACACGTACAACTCAATTTTTGGATGCTTATGTAGGCAAGGGGATGATGTAGGTGCCCTTGCTCTGGTGAGGGAGATGCGTGTGCATGGCCATCAACCTTGGATAAAATATTACACACTGCTCACACAGAAACTTTGCAAAGATGGGCAAGCAGTCAAAGCTTCTAACTTTCTTGCTGACATGGTTCAAGAAGGATTTCTCCCTGATGTAGTTGGTTATTCGGCAGTCATAGATGGTCTTGTTAAGATTAAACAGTTGGATCAAGCATTGGATATTTTTAGAGGGATCTGTGCTCGGGGTTATTGCCCTGATGTGGTTGCTTATAACATTATGATAAATGGACTTTGTAAGGACAAAAGAGTACTTGACGCCGAGGGTTTTCTTGATGACATGATGGATAAGGGGCTTATTCCATCCGTTGTTACCTACAACTCATTGATTGATGGGTGGTGCAAAAATGGTGATATAGATCGGGCAATTGTATATCTCACTAGGATGACTGAAAAAGAACGGGAGCCCAATGTCATCACTTATACCACTTTAATAGATGGGTTATGCAATGCTGGCAAACCAAATGATGCTATGAGTCTTTTGGTCAAAATGGAGACAAATGGGTGCTCTCCAAATAGAGTAACTTTTATGGCTCTCATTAATGGTCTGTGCAAGTGTGGAAAGCCCGATGATGCTCTGATTTATTTGCAGGAAATGGAGAAGAAGGATATGAAACCTGATCCATCTATCTACATAGTGCTAATAGAAGCTTTTATAAACAACTCGAATCCTAAAGAAGCTTATGACCTACTAAAAAAAGTGGTCCATGATGAGTCTCTTCAAGATTTAAATTGTAAGAGTCGTCCTATTCTCAAAGAGGCAATACTTTCCCTGTCAGCGGATCCAAGGACTTCCTCAAATGTAAAAATTCTTTTGGAGGAGGGTCACCTTACAACACTTTGTAATATCTCTGAAATTGGATGACCTCATCTGTTTGCATATGTAGTTACTTAGGATTAAGAACTAAAGTGAGGTAATGAAAAGCATCAAATGTCGAGCTCTACGCTGGTCGGTTTTGGTGTACTGACGAGTTTCTACTCATTGTTGCATCGCCAATGAAAAGTTCTACACCCTACATTTGATATTATGGCAACACACAGAGGGGCATGTGTGTTGCAGCTTTCTGCTCTTTCTCTAAGCAGCGCTTCCTATTGTGACCTCAATTTGCTAAACGTTTCAAGATGATTAGATTTGGTTGAAAACTGGAGGTACTTTGAATAGTGAACTCTAGTAAGTAGCAAAGAAGCATGGTGGCTTTATGTGGGCCCAGTCACGAAGTACCTTAAGGTGTAACAGGTATAAATTCCGCACACATTACAATTTCATCCTTGAAAGTCTCTGGTATCCAAGTGCATTTTGTATTACACCTCCTATGCACACATTTTACATTTTCTCAAGCACAATACGGATGATGTAGTTTTCATATATTGGAATTTAAGTTGATACAACACCAAAAATAGTCAGTGGTCCATATTAGATATTACCTATAAAGTTGACACCCCAAGGGGGTGTAATGTAGGCAGTCTACCCTCAGTGGCTGATTCCATGCTCTAACCTGTGACCTAACTTTTGCTCCAAGGCTCTCCTTCAAATAGAAGCAAGCATAGATTAATTAAAATTCTGTGTGTGGAATTTCAATCAGAATTCTTAGTTAATAATATTGCCTAAGTTTGAACCATTTTGTGCAAGTTGAGTCGGCTATATGAATCCCAACTTACCATGTCACTCCATTGAGCTCATCTCAGGCTAATATTATACAAAATAAAGGTATGTGGCAGCATAATTACATACATTTTGGTGTTGAGCTTTCCAAACCATTATCAGGATTCTCTTCCTTGCAATTTAGGGAAGCTTTTCTCTTATAACTTTCATTGTGACTTTTGCAATCCTGTCTGCTACACCATCTTCTTACAAATGACATTTATGTTTGGTCAACCATTGCTCGTGTTAAGTGAAATCGTCTGTGCAGGCGCAACTGCAATGAACTCATATCTGACAAAATAGGGCCTATTCAGAAGCTATGTTTACAGCTTGTTTAGGAGGTACCTGCGGTTTGGGACATGTATTGATTACTGGAGACTCATCTTCAGAACTTCTCTATCTTTTGGTGCCCTTAAAGCTATCCTGATGTGATCTGGTTGCTTTACTTATGTGTTGAAGAGCCAACCATGCCCTCTACCATCAGTTGCAGCTGCTAGCCACCACTAACAACCGTCACCTTTAGTCACTGTCACACAACCACCACCAACTGCAACTGTACAATCACCACCGCCAACCACCCACCATCAGCTAACATTTTACCACAATCACCACCAGCAGCTGCAACCATTACACTAACTTTTGGAGCGTCAATCTCCACCAGCAGCTGCCACCATTACTAACTTTTGGAGTGTGCTTCATCAGACAAACAGTTTTTATGACATTGTATAAATTAAATACATTTAATTATTATTTTATTTAAATTTTGTTTTTATTACAGTAGGGTTTTAATAAAGAGATAAGAAAGATTCATACCCTGTAGCTGTATGGTTTTTTTTTTCAAGTTAACTGCTATTGGTTGTCCTCTGTTCCTTTTATGATGTTGAAGGCGTTATATACGCCCTTTTGTAAAGTTGAGAATTATCTTTGTAACACCATCTTTACTAAGCTTACTCGCCCTTACCTGGTTCTCAACTAGTTCAAGTTTCTGTAAGAGACCAGAATGATGGCCACCTTAAACTGAAAATGACTGTATATTTCGTGTTTTCGTAATTTAGTTATGACCACAAGTGATGGAGCTACACAGGTTTATGTGATTTGTGTTAAAAATTTGACGTTACATAAGAGGGACTAAACGTAACAGATTGACATCAATCTGACACAAAATACAAATTTAACTTGTCTAATAAAATGTACACACTTTCGGAGAATGATTGATCAAAAGATCAATGCTACAGTTTCTACTTATTGCAATAACACCAAATACGATGATGTCTTAATCAACTCTAGTGAGTTCTCCGTGTAAACTTTATAGTTCTGTATTATACTTGCTACACAGATAGTGTCTTATCGTAAATGGTAAGAGCATATTATCGGCCAAATACCACTACATAGTCAAGGATTGTGATATCTGAAGGCATTCACATTTGCAAGTTGAAGAAGGTTCCGCTTTCTAAATGAGCCTATAGATCCATGCATCCCCTACACTATCAGTTATATTTAGACGAAGGCGTCTGTTTGATCGATGAAATGAGCAGGAGTCTCCTTCTAGTCCAAACTCCATCCCAACTTCTGTCACTGCAACAATCATAGTCAATCAAGATGAATAGATGAGCTACATGTGCATTGCAATGGCAATGGAAGTTTGGCGTATGCTATGAATCTTGGTTTTTGATCTGTTAGCTTATTTCAGTCAGGACCTGCAAAAGTAGACGATAACAAAGATTGAGATCAGTTTTCAAAACTCGTTATTGTTACATTTCCTTATTTAAAATGTGAACATATCCACTTTGCTTCAGAGGAGTTCCTTCTAGCAAAATGCACTTGCGAGGTATGAATGAGTTTAATGGGCTCGAAGCACCGCTCACGTATGGTTAGGAAGATTTGCTATAATCTGAGTAGAATTATCTGTCATTCGTCATTCATCTGCAAGGCACTGTGGCCATCTCCATTACCAATTCCTATATTGATATCACATAATAATTGGGTTTGCTCTTCAAAATCTTTATCTAGCTTCATTTGCCACAAAACAAAATCTAGAACTGTGTAGATTTGATCCGATTCAGGGTGTGTTTTATCATGAGCTACGAATCTGTGAAGCGCTCCAAAGATCTCCACGACACTGAACCCAGGGAACTTCTTCACTCCCCGAGTATCCATAGCTTCTCTCATAGCTCTTGCTTCGCCCCAACGCTTTTTAAGTGCATACACGTTCGATAGCCCAACATATCTACCATCATGAAATGGCTCCAAGTCAATAAGCTTTTTCCCTACTACTTCGGCAAGATCTAATTTTCCATGATTGATGCAACCACTAAGTAATGCACCTAACATGGAAGCAGTTGGTTCCATAGGCATTTCACATAGAAACTTGTAGGCTTCCGTTAAACGACCCGCACGTGCTAAAACATCCATCATGCAGGCATAATGCTCACATTTTGCCGTCATGCCATCTTTACCGAGAGAATCAAAGAAACGCCAAGCTTCCTTAACTAGTCCTCCATGAGCACAAGCGCATAAAAGACACAAGTATGTAATCTCATCTGGTCTCACCTTTAAAAACCGCATTTCCTTGTACAACTCCAAACACTCGGTAACCAACCCATGTGTTGCCAAACCTCCAATCATGGAATTCCAAATCAAGACATCAGTTTTTCTCCCTAATAAACCCTCTCGAAACACAACCAGTGCCTCCTTTACCGCGCCACACTTCGCATACATATCAACGAGCGACGTCCTCAACACTAAAGTCATAGGCAACCTATTCTCAACCACATACTCGCGCATTTTCCTCCCTCGCTCGAGTGCACCCAAGTGAGTGCAAGCACCGAAAACACTCACCATCGTCACCTCATTCGCTTTTGGCCCTTCCACTCTCATTTTCTCAAACATCGTCAACGCCTCAGCATATTCCCCATCCTTAACATACCCATCAATCAAAGAGCTCCACGACACAACGTCTCTCTCTATCATCGAATCAAACACCTCCCTCATTGAAACAACATCCCCACATTTCCCATACCCATCCAACATCGAATTCCACGACACTAAATTCTTCACAGACATTTCATCAAACACCTTACGCGCACACAACACGTCACCACAAGAACCATACATATGAATTAAAGAATTCGATACATACAAATCATCATCAAACCCAGTTTTCAATACACACCCATGAACACTCCTACCAATTCTAACCTCACACAACTTAGCTAAAGACTTAACAACAAAAGGGTATGTAAAGTAGTTAGGGACAACTTCATTTTGCAACATTTCAACAAATAAAGACAATGATTTACATGGGTTTTTGCTGTTAGAGTAACCCCTTATAAGAGTATTGTAATCAAAGATTGTTGGGTTTTTAGTTTGTTGGAAAATATTATGAGCATAGTCTATATTGGAGGAATCAGATAATAATGATGTGAATGAAAGGATTCTTGAATTTAGTTGGGTTTGTTTGGAAATGCTTGAGGTTATTAATAAGGCATGGAGTTTCTTGAACTGTGAAATTGATTTGCATTTTTGTACAAAGGTTGTGAATTTTTGTGTTACAGTGGTGGCATTTGAAGACACTGCAACATTCAACATCTATTACTGAAGCGAATTGATTGTTGAAATGAGCAAAAATTGAACATATGTCTGAACTCTGAACCACAATGGGTCAGCAATAATACTGCTAGATTTCGATTTTGAGAGTTTAGACAACACCTCGCAGAAATAAATGTTGGAACAAACATCTCAAGCATAAACTCTAATTGTAATATGTACATAAATTTACGAGTTAGAGACATTTCGATTAAAAATAGTGTAATGTCTTTGTTGGACAGAATTTTGAAGTTTGTATTAACTGACTGACTTTTTATTAAAATTAATCATAACCAATTTAATAACATAGTACATTTTTAAAAAGGTGTAAATATTACTTTGTGAATCATAAGAACGACACTTTATAAAGCATAGGAAAAAGTTGGGAATGAGGGAAAATACATCATAATTTGTGAACCAACTTAACATAAGAGATAGAATAATAATACAAAATCTTGTTCACCCGTCATAAATATGAACAATTAAACAACATGTAATTTTTAATTATGTGACCGAACTTGTAATTAATTGAATAGGTTCACTATTTTGATTTATTAAAATGTTCTAATTCATATGCAAAATTAATTTATGCTTTCAATTTATACCTAATAAACAATAAAAATTTACCCCGTGAGTTTTCTCAAGTGAAATCTATTTTACAATTTAAAGACCAAAAATTCAAGACCATTCTTTATGATGTCATTCTTGTAAATCGTTAAAAATATATATTTTGCATCCGAGGAATAACCTTAAAAGTGGGTGATAATTAACTTTGACTTCACTTACCTTATCAACAAAATTTTGAGTTTACTAATTCCGCCTATATACAAAACTTTTAACTTTCGACCTTAAAAGCTCAAAATCATCTATTTCGAAGATTTTGGGTTAGGCAGTCAATTAACCGACATCTTAAAAAAATGGAAAAATAACATTGAAAATAAAATAATTATCCGCACATACCCTTTTACTTTTATGATCCCAAAATTATTTACTCGAAATGTCTTTAAAATTATGATACTATGATATATAAATATAATAATAAATATCATATTCATTTATTCAAAAGATATACTTTTTTCAAAAAAGATATCATCATCTTATATAATATATTGTGATATGATAGTATCATGAAAAATGTTTCAATCGTGAAATACTAATTCTCTTAGTGCTCTTTTATATATATATATATATATATATATATATATATATATATATATATATATATATATATATACTGTTTTCTTTAAGATTTCTCTATCTACTTTCCTTATCTTGATCATAAGTCAAGACAAAACCACTTTAAAAACCAAAAGAGTTAGAAGAAGACCCATTGCATCAGCAGCTCAACAGAGAGAGGAAGAGTTGGTAACAATGGCAGCTGTAAATGGTGTAGGGATTTCATGGCCATCTAAATTGACTAAAACTCAAAAACCCAAATGGGTTTTCTCTCCATCTCACCGTCGATGCACCCCACCATCTCCTTCTTCTTCATCTGCAACAATTAGAATGACAGCCTCAGTTGATGAAAAGAAGAAAACTTTCACACTTCAAAAATCTGAACAAGCTTTCACCAAAGCTAAGGTAAATCAAGATTTCATTTTTTAGAGACTAATGTTCTTCAATCTTTATATAATTCAATATTATATTGTTACCCATTCAAATATGCACATGAGGGTTGTGTTGCAAAACTAAAAAGAATAAATTGAAGTGCTCATTCGTAATAGCTTTTGCTCAAATTCTGTATATGTAGTAAGAAGTATGGTTCGGAACCCATAAATTTAAAATCAAGGATCCGCCTGTGTTCTAGGTGGTCACAAGATACAAGATTATGGATTAGGTTCTTCGATGGGGTTATTGTTCTGTTTTATTATTTGATTTGAATTGTATTGCTTCAAGATTTGTTTTTTCATGCTAATATTGTTAATAAAATTGCTAACTTTAAGATGTATGGGATGGGTGAGGAGAAGAAAGGAGAGAATTTGATTTGATGAAGTTGGTAGAATTCCCAAATTGGCATCTATCTGATGAACTGTTGTACAAACCAATGCTGTCTGATCTGACATACAATCTGGTTTTCCTCCCATAAGTTACAACTCCCTCCCTCCAATTTATATGGATGTGTTTGACAGGCACATGGTTTAAGAGAAAAATGAACATTTTTTAAATTTGTGGCCTAAAATAAGCCATAGAAGTTTTTATTGACCTTAAATCATTTCATTAAGGGCAAACTGGGAAGTTTGAAGTTCAATTGTTACTAAACATAGAAAAATGTCATTCTTTGTGGGACTGACTAAAAAGAGTGTGTCACATAAATTGGAACCGAGGGAGTATAAATGCGATCTATTTGTGTCTCAATGAGAACCTTGATTATGTTTTAGAATGTAGTTGTGCTGAAAAGGCACAATTTATAACACAGTTTAAAGTTCTTGAAAATTGTAGGTGTTTCACTACAAAAAGGAGATATATTGAGGAGCCTCTGATAATGTAGCAATTTTTCTGTTGCAAAATATGTTTCTTTACTTTAGTTGGTTTCGTTTCCCTTTATATATTCCATTATTTTTCATGTATCTTCTGATGTAACTTATTTAGATCAGAACCTGTAAGGCAAAATGCTAAAACCTGTCACATTTTCTACATGGGGGGAAAAGGTTAGAAAAAAGGTGCATGAAAAAGAACGAATACAACATTGTTTCCTTTGTTTGAAAAGAAAAATTACACTTTGAACAAATTGTCTATGGTTGTTTGGCATTAAAAGGAGATGCTGAAATACAAGTTAAAATAAATGTACAGTTATATGGTGTTAACAGATAATCTATAAAGAGAGATGCACTTAATTCGTGCTGTTCTTGTGTTGTCCTTAAATTTGTGTATTTAACTTACTAAAAAAAATGGAAGCAGAAAGAGTCCAGTTCAATTTTCTTGATTTCAAGCCCTACAAGTCCATTGATTTTCATCTCGTGTTTCACTGTTGGTAGGAGTTGATGCCAGGAGGTGTAAATTCCCCTGTGCGTGCTTTCAAGTCAGTTGGCGGACAACCTATCATTATTGATTCCGTGAAGGGCTCTCGTATGCGGGATATAGATGGTAACGAGTACATTGACTATGTCGGGTCATGGGGTCCGGCTATAATTGGTCATGCAGATGATGAGGTTCAATTCTCTGCTTTTAACTTTAAGTTCAGCTTGAAATTTCACTGGCCACTGTGCATTCATTTTCCCTGGCTCATTACTGCATCTGCATGCTTTATATTTGGTAACATGTTTCAGAAACTCCATGTTAAAGCTACTTCATCTTTTTGCTCCTATTAAATACAGGTTAGAAAACTTCTTTTCTAAAAAAAAAAAAACCTTGTTCTGCAATTATTTTGGCCTTACATGAATGTATATGATTACCAAAAAGTAGAAGTTGCTATTTGACGTCCATGTTCTAGATAGTCTCGCGATACAGTGTATAAATCAGTCTTATAAAAAGTTGATTAATGAACTCTGTTAAACTGGAAAAATTCGGTTGGAGGTTGAGTTGCGCTGAGTTGCTTATTGGATGAATAAAATGAAAACTCAAGCAGAACATGTCGACATACTAGACCTAGGTGCGAATGTCTAAATTCTTCCTCTACTTGTTTCTCCTCCTTTCTTTCCGAGGAATAAGCAGAACCAATGTCAACTGGATTCTCTTGAGCTCAGCTTTAAGAACTTTGTGCAAGATACTTCAAAATCTTCTAGGCCGCTCTGTCTTATTATGTTGTACAATGTGAAATGTGGTTGAAGTAGAGTCTTTTTGAAAGTCTAAGGGGTTGTTTGGTTGCTAGTTAAGAGTTATGCAGAGATTGGTTATGCAATGATTAGTTAAGTAGGGTTTAGTTATTCATGTATTAGTTACTCCATCTTCTACCCTGCATAAATAATACATAGATTTCCTCATAACTTATACATGTATTAGATGATAACCAAAAACCGTACTTGGTGTGCTGAATTTTATATATAGCAACTAAAGTACTACCAAATATGGTGCTAATTATGCTGGTTTTAATAGACGAATAATTCACTTCCTAACCAACAACCAAACGACCCCTTAGTACTGCCGGGGGAGGCTGCTTTGTTAGTGTGGATTCAATAGAGTGAAAGTTTTTTATGCTTTTCCCTGCAGGTGCTAGCAGCATTGGCTGAAACAATGAAGAAAGGAACGAGTTTCGGCGCTCCATGTCTCCTTGAAAATACTCTTGCGGAGATGGTTATTTCAGCTGTTCCAAGCATAGAAATGGTTCGGTTCGTCAACTCTGGTACAGAAGCATGTATGGGAGTACTACGACTGGCTCGTGCTTTCACTGGCCGACCTAAGATCATCAAATTCGAGGGTTGTTACCATGGTCATGCAGACGCATTTCTTGTTAAAGCAGGCAGTGGGGTCGCCACCCTAGGACTCCCCGACTCACCCGGAGTACCAAAGGCAGCTACTATTGATACTCTAACAGCGCCTTACAATGATATTTCTGCTATCGAGACCCTCTTTAAGGAGCACAAAGACGAAGTTGCCGCTGTAATTCTCGAGCCTGTAGTTGGAAATGCCGGCTACATTCAGCCCAATCTAGATTTTCTTGCTGCCATTCGCAAGATCACCAAAGAAAATGGCGCACTTCTTATTTTCGACGAAGTTATGACTGGATTTAGGTTGGCATACGGCGGTGCTCAAGAGTATTTCGGAATAACTCCGGATTTGACGACACTCGGGAAGATTATTGGTGGTGGCTTGCCAGTAGGTGCATACGGAGGAAGGCGGGATATTATGGAAATGGTAGCGCCTGCTGGACCAATGTATCAGGCGGGGACCCTAAGCGGAAACCCGTTGGCCATGACAGCTGGCATTCACACGCTTAAGCGGTTACAGAAACCGGGTACGTACGAATACTTGGACAAGATCACCGGTGAACTTACACAGGGGATTTTAGATGCTGGAAAGAAGACTGGCCATGCAATGTGCGGCGGGTACATAAGGGGGATGTTTGGCTTCTTTTTCGCGGAGGGTCCCGTTTATAACTTTTCGGATGCAAAAAAGAGTGATACAGAGAAATTTGGCAGATTCTATAGGGGTATGCTGGAGGAAGGTGTTTATTTTGCACCATCACAGTTTGAGGCTGGATTTACTAGCTTAGCACACACTCAAGAAGATATTCAAAGGACTGTAGCTGCAACTGAAAAAGTTCTAAAGCAAATTTAACCACTAGACTTTCTTCTTTTTGTATGCTTAGGTGGAGAGATTTTTCCTTTCAAGTTTTTCTTGTGTTAAATAAAAGGTGATTTGTAATGACAAGTTTTGTAGCATATTGTTTATTCAGAAACATACTGTACTATTTTATCTCTTTTTCTGCTGCTATTCTTAGTCATTTGAAGTACATTCTTTTGTAGTATAGTGTATGTGATAATTCTACTCCTTTAGAATTTATGTCCTACACATTAGTGACATATAATATTAGAACTAAAATTGAATTCTATAAATATCGAAAATAATTTCAATTGATAGAAACCATAGGCATATCAAATCTCTCAAATTAGTTGAGGTCCACAACTAACTTAAAATCTCAAATTAGTTGGAGTCAAATACATGAATTCTCTATATCCCCTTCCATTCTTATAGGATCCATGTTATTCCAATATTCAATTGTTTTGACAGATTATGTCCTAAAATTAGATGTTCACAAAGCTCACACTAATCTACATTGACATACACATTTCTAAGTTCTAACCAATTAAAAGGACTCTTAGCAAATACTGAACCTAATGTAAGCATTAGCAATGGGGACTAAGCGGTAATTTCAACTACTCCATTTGTCTCAATTTATGTGATACACTTTTCTTTTTAGTCTGTCTCAAAAAGAATTATACATTTCTATATATATAAATAATTTAAAACTTACCCTTTTACCCTTATAAAATGATTTACAGTCACACTAATATTTACTGCTTGTTTTAGACCACAAGTTTCAAAAATCTTCTTTTGTTTCTTAGAATCCGTACCTAGTCAAATTATATCACATAAATTGAGACAGAGAGAGTAATTAATAGCACCTATATGGATCATCTGCTTTCGTTGTATTGTGTTCTTAGTTAAATTCACATGATTTCAAAGACTTAATATAAGTAATGATCAATCGAAACTTATGAAATCTCAAAAACTATTTAGAAACTTGTTAAGACACCTTTTTTTTCAGTTCGACAGATAGACTTTACATTTTTCAGTGCAAAAAAAATCAAGAAACCCTGTGTAATAAACATTGTCTTCAAAATGTGATGGCTATTACAAAACCTAATTATAGAAGTCATTGGTCTAATTTTTAAAAAATGTACACCCATGAATTAAATTTATAGTCCGTATACACTTAAACGGAATATATACCAATTGCATATACTTTCATATACACATGCAAGCTCATTTTCTTCTTTTTTGTTTATACAGAATCAAAGCAATCAACCAAAGAAAAGTATATCAGAAAATGCAGACTCCAGGTACATTAAACAAGAAGTATATGGAGTTTTAAGTAGGCTGCGATTGGTATGAACGACGCCTGAGTTGCGACTCTGGAGTAGGCTGCTGCAAGTAAATTTTGGTTGGATCGTTGGGGTCGACATAACTGTAAAATCAACAAATACAATAAGAATTCAGTAAAACTAGCTAGCATGTTGAGAAAAAGGATATCGAACAATTTTCGTTGTAAAAGGTGAAAGCAATGTGACATACGCATGTCTGATCATCTCGTCAACCGGAGTTTGTGCAGCTTGGAGAGGATCCGCCCGTGGCTCTGCCCCAGACTGTTGCTGAGCTCGTCTCACAGAGGCGACTAAATTGAAAAATAATGGCACGAAAGTCCCACAACCACCATCCTTGAACAAGATCTTGAATGAATGCGTCGAGTACAAGGCCCTGTTTTCATTATCTGGAACAACCTGAAAAAGGCTAGAATCAATCATCTAAAAGGAGCTAACAAAATCCAAATATACGTGAATTTATCTATTTTGCTTACTGGATCTACATGTCCGCAAATGTTGTTGCAGTGGAATACCGGTTGCTTAAAATTTTCATCAGAAATAAAAAGCTGCAGAATGAAGTTAAACTAGGTCAAGCAAATGTAGCTTGCATTTCTCGATTTTGTTACTTACTTGCTCATCATAGTTACCAACTAATACGAGATTATTCTCCGAACTAAGACTTAAACAAGTTAATAAAAGAGAAAGCAACAAAAAGACAGGATTCAACAAAGCATAACATAAGCAAAATTTTGGTCAGCCTGAGATTTTTAGGAATGCTAAACAAGGTTGTTGTTTCAGTTGCATAAGATTTTCAAGGAACGCCATACAAAGTCGCACCTTTTTAACTTTTGCCGGAATTACCAGAGGAGTCAGCGATCAAGATGCTATCCCTTTACTTTGGTTTTGATAATAACTTCTTAGTATTCTAGTATGAGTAACAAAAGAAAGTTTTTGCGTCTTTCTTCTCTAAATCCACAAAAAAAAACTCATTCAGCCGTGACTAGCATAGAGTTGATTAAAAAGTTGACACGGACAAAGAGCTGGAATCCAATAGATGACCTTGTTAGCATGCGGTGTTTGCAAAATCAGGGGAGGCTGAAGGACGGATAAGCATTACATACCAAGGGCATTGTAAGATGATATTAATCTTCCTTGAGGAGTCTTTCATTAATATCAAAGTATATATAGAGTACAATATTCATCCCTTATATAATAGGAATCCTAAACCTATACAAAAGAGGAATCCTAGTCTTACCATAATTATATTTACACAATATATGGAACTATTCTAAATATTCAAAGCAATCAACCAAAGAAAAGTATATCAGAAAATGCAGACTCCAGGTACATTAAACAAGAAGTATATGGAGTTTTAAGTAGGCTGCGATTGGTATGAACGACGCCTGAGTTGCGACTCTGGAGTAGGCTGCTGCAAGTAAATTTTGGTTGGATCGTTGGGGTCGACATAACTGTAAAATCAACAAATACAATAAGAATTCAGTAAAACTAGCTAGCATGTTGAGAAAAAGGATATCGAACAATTTTCGTTGTAAAAGGTGAAAGCAATGTCACATACGCATGTCTGATCATCTCGTCAACCGGAGTTTGTGCAGCTTGGAGAGGATCCGCCCGTGGCTCTGCCCCAGACTGTTGCTGAGCTCGTCTCACAGAGGCGACTAAATTGAAAAATAATGGCACGAAAGTCCCACAACCACCATCCTTGAACAAGATCTTGAATGAATGCGTCGAGTACAAGGCCCTGTTTTCATTATCTGGAACAACCTGAAAAAGGCCAGAATCAATCATCTAAAAGTAGCTAACAAAATCCAAATATACGTGAATTTATCTATTTTGCTTACTGGATCTACATGTCCGCAAATGTTGTTGCAGTGGAATACCGGTTGCTTAAATTTTTCATCAGAAATAAAAAGCTGCAGAATGAAGTTAAACTAGGTCAAGCAAATGTAGCTTGCATTTCTCGATTTTGTTACTTACTTGCTCATCATAGTTACCAACTAATACGAGATTATTCTCCGAACTAAGACTTAAACAAGTTAATAAAAGAGAAAGCAACAAAAAGACAGGATTCAACAAAGCATAACATAAGCAAAATTTTGGTCAGCCTGAGATTTTTAGGAATGCTAAACAAGGTTGTTGTTTCAGTTGCATAAGATTTTCAAGGAACGCCATACAAAGTCGCACCTTTTTAACTTTTGCCGGAATTACCAGAGGAGTCAGCGATCAAGATGCTATCCCTTTACTTTGGTTTTGATAATAACTTCTTAGTATTCTAGTATGAGTAACAAAAGAAAGTTTTTGCGTCTTTCTTCTCTAAATCCACAAAAAAAAACTCATTCAGCCGTGACTAGCATAGAGTTGATTAAAAAGTTGACACGGACAAAGAGCTGGAATCCAATAGATGACCTTGTTAGCATGCGGTGTTTGCAAAATCAGGGGAGGCTGAAGGACGGATAAGCATTACATACCAAGGGCATTGTAAGATGATATTAATCTCCCTTGAGGAGTCTTTCATTAATATCAAGGTATATATAGTGTACAATATTCATCCCGTATACAATAGGAATCATAAGCTTATACAAAAGAAGAATCCTAGTCTTACCATAATTATATTTACACAATATATGGAAATATTCTAATTATGGGTAGGGAATGTATTGTTTCCTATATTTACATGTTTACACACCCTCCTCGAGTGGGAGGAGGCGGGACACGAGGCGGCTCAAGTTAAGAAATAACTGCAGGAAGTCCTTTGGTAAATATGTCGCATCTTGATAGGATGATGGAACATGTAACACTCGACATGGATACGTTTCAACGCAACTTTCTCACGAACTGTAGGTCTATCTCAATATGCTTGGTTGTTGATGTTGAACCTGATTATGAGAAGATAGATGGCGAGAGATGTTATCACAATACACAATAGATGCCTCGACGCAAAAGACATCAAGTTCTAATGAAATTTCTCGAGCCAACAAATCTCGCTTACTACATTTGGTAACGCCTCGCCTCATTTCAAACGCTGGAGCGAGATAGGTAGCATGTCGCTGGCGGACTCAAGAAATCGATTATCCCCTAAGAAAACACAAAAGTCCGAGGTAGAGCGTCTGCGTGTCCGGACCTACTGCCTAATATCCGTATGCAAGCAACTTGCAGTGCGCAGGTATAAGGTGCAAAACCATAATCAAGAGTGCCCTTAATGTATCGAATGATACGCTTAAGAGCGATGAAACGAGACTCACTGGGGCATGCATGAATAAGCACACTGTCGACGAACATAAGCTATGTCCGGTCCGGTGAATGTGAGATACTGCACCTGCAAGATTCCTATACAAAGTAAGGATCGAGACCGGAGCACCATCCATAGACTGAGCTTAGATTTGGAATCATTTGAGTAGGCACCTCTGCGGTTCACCATCTTAGCTGTGCACAATCTCTTACGTGATACTTATACCGACACAAGAACATATGATTGGCGGAACCTGGTCACCGATATCCCCAAAGTAACTTCGGCTTCCCAACCGGGCCATTGCAAATTCGGACTTGAGCAAGGCAATAATCTCATTTTTCAATCCGTCGGAGAGGCAGAAGAACAATATCATCCACGTAAAGTAATAAGTAGCGGTGCTACTACCTCGATGAAAAATGAAAAGTGATGTATCACTCTTCGCATACAAACCCAATCACAAAGATATACGCAAAGCGATCATACCACGCACGGGGGGCCTGCTTCAGGCCATATAGTGACTTACGGAGACGGCACACATAGTGAGGAACTGCTGGATGGGTGAACCCTGGTGGCTGATGCATGTAGACTATCTCTCTCAGATCCCCATGTAAGAATGCATTCTTCACATCAAGCTGATGGATCGGCCAGTGTTTGCCCATGGTTATGCTCAAAACTGTGCGGATGGTAGCCGGTTTGACAACCGGGGTGAAGGTCTCACCACAATCAATGCCCTCCTGTTGATTTGTGCCATTAGCCACAAGACGGACCTTATACCTCTCAAGATCCCCATTGTCTCTGAACTTGTGACGAAATAGCCACATACAAAAATTTGACATTCACTCCCCCAGGTCTAGGTACTAGATCCCACGTGTGTTGTTTAGTTAAAGCATTGAATTCCTCATACATAGCCGCATTCCAATTAGGGTCTTGTTTGGCCAATTTTGGGTTCTTTGGAAGTGGAGAGATGGTTTGGGCAGACAAGTTGAAATGGACTTTGGGTTTGAAGATTCCATGCTTTGAACGAGTTTACATTGGATGGGTAGGGACAGTGGGTGGCGGAGTGGTGTCTGGGACGGGGGGTAAAGTCGGATAAGGAGAGGGTGGGGGTGAAGCCGTCGGAGGCGCCACGGCTCCTGGATCGAGAGTCGCGGCGCTAGAAGGGTGACAAGCCTGCGAAGTTTGGGTGCAGCGCCAGACGACGGAACAGAGGATGTGAGTTGTTCGATTATGAGGGGAGAGATGGCACTCGGGTCAAGAAATGAGTAGTCTTGTTTTTGAAATTTTGAAGATTCGAAAATGGGAATGTGGTCTCGTCGAATGTGACGTGACGAGATGTGCGATCGGCGAGTCGACAAGTTATAGCATAGATAGCCCCCATGGTTCGTGGAAATCCTAGAAAGACATGGAGTGGACCTAGAGCGAGCTTGTGAGGGGCGCGGAGCTAAGGTTGGGATAGCATGCATAACCAAAAATCCGTAGATGATCATAGAGGTGATTCTATGGTAGAGGATTTCGTAGGGTCATATTGTGAAGAGTGCTAGTAGGAGAATATTTATAGTGTATTCGACATTTTAGCGCATAGATGAAAGGGTGGAGGGGAGGAGGCATGAATCAATAGGGTGCGAATCATATTGTTAATGGTGCGGATGATTCTTTTAGCTTTACCGTTTTGTGGTGAGTGTGAGGCGCAGGCGAAAGACCATGCCATTATTGGTACAAAAGCGGTGAAACATAGAGTTATTGAATTCACGACCATTATCGCATGAAAATGATTTTATGCCTTTTCCAAATTGTGTTTGAATGAAATTGCGAAACTCAAGAAATTTGACAAACACTTCGATTTAAATTTAAGAGGTATAACCAAGCGTAGTGTGAAAAATCATCAAGCAACACAAGATAGTATTTATGACCGAGAGAACTAGGGATAGGAGATGTTCATAACTCGGCATGTATGATATCAAAAGGAGCAAATGTAACACTAGTAGATGATTTAAACTAAGACGAATATGTTTGCCTAAAGAGCAAGAAACACAATTTTGGGCAAGTTTTCCATTACAAGCAATGAAATTGTTGCCTCTAAGAAAATTAAAAGCTGGGACTCTGGATGACCCGACCTATTATATGACGAGTTGAAGAAGAAAGAGCCGCTAGAGTAGCGGGAGTGCAAGATCCGCAACGGAGGTGGAAGTGAATGGATAGAGATCCCGTGCTATTGCATCTCGTAAGAGGTGTCCCCGTATGAAGATCATTTACGGTAAAACCAAAAGGGGTCAAAATCCACAGATGCACTATTACGAGTAAATTGGAGGACGGAATGTAGGTTCTTAATCATGTGTAGGGGCATATAGGGTATTTTTAGGAAGAAGGGTGGATGAGGAGGTTGTGTGTATGAGTACTATAACCCTTAATCGGAATCGTTGTCCACTACCAACATATTTAGGATGCTTTAAACAAAGCAGTTTAGTAATAGTACTGTGGCATCGGGTGACGTGAGACGTGGCACCTGAGTCCCGTGTACCAAGTATTGTCGGTCCGTTGCATAGATAGGTGTTGAGCGCTGACCCAACTTCAGTGGTGTCATGTCGGAGGAGGTGCGGGACGACCTTGCATGAGTGGGCTCGCTGCGGGGATGGAGCGGGGGCCTAACAAACCGGGGTAAGAATACGGATTGTATGGTCGCTGGTCTTGGAACGGACTTGGTACCGACTCTGAGCCTGGCGCCATGCGCTGATCCTGGGCGCCAGGCTCAGAAATCAGCTGGCCGAGAGCCGCGGCCTAGTTGTTCTGCGATTCTATTCTTTGCCACTGCTTGCCGGATTACGTTGGCCGCTGACCCTTGCCACAACCACGGCCTCCTCTACCGTCGCGGCCTTTTCCACCCTTTGCGCCTCGGCTCGCCGCTGTTGGGAGTTGTCCGGTGGCGTCGATTCGGGGTTGCGTGCGGTCAGCTACCACTGGCTGGGCGTTTCATCCTTCTTAGCACGATGGGTTTTTTCGAGGGCAACAATTGTGAGCGAGCTTTGTTATAACTCGATGGCGGATGCTTTGTTGAATAATGGTGGCCAAAGTATCATATTCGCCCTTAGTAAGACCAGAAATCATTTGTAGCACCATTTTATCGTCAGTGACAGGCGTGCCGATGTTGGAGAGTTGATTCGCTAGAAGTTTTTGCCGCTGCAAAGATTTTCGGAGACATTGGAGAAGTTTTCAAGGCGTGTTTTGTTGAAGCCCATTCTTTCCAAATACCGCGACGCGAGTGTGCTTGTTGTCTGAAAAATTTCCTCCAAACGATTCCACAAGTCAAGGCGTGGAGTCGATTTCATGATAATTAAGGAGCAAATCCTGAGAGATACTACCATATATCCATTGTTTGACGCCGGCGTCGAACGATGCCAGATAGAATCATCAACCTCCGTGATAGGCGGCGAGAATAGTGTCATCAATATGGTCAAGCACGTTATAGAGACATGCATGATTGCGAAAAAAGTTCAACCCGGGGAGAATATCGTTGTTTTCTTGATCAAGAATAATGGGGAATATGGTTCTTGATGTTGGAAACTTGATGGGGCGTGATGACAGCTGGTAATGACTTTGTGGGTGGGATTTGTGGAGGTAGAGGCGTCGGAAAGTGTGGAAGAATGGGGGATAGCCATTTAGATAAGAGAAGAAAGGAAGAACAAAACCTCAAAACAAGAAGAAAATCCGGAGGGCAGGGCGTAGGAGAGAGCAGGCCAAGTGTGGAAGAGAAAGGTTTTTAGGGTTTTGTTTATTTGGCTCTTGATACCATGTAAGATGATATTAATCTCCCTTGAGGAGTCTTTCATTAATATCAAGGTATATATAGAGTACAATATTCATCCTTTATACAATAGGAATCCTAAGCTTATACAAAAGAGGAATCCTAATCTTACCATAATTATATTTACATAATATATGAAAATATTCTAATTATGGGTACGGAATATATTGTTTCCTATATTTACACGTTTACAGGCATGTCAAAAGCAATGAAATCCACAGGCATCTTTGCAACAAAGACAATCCGAATATTTGATAAGTAGACTGTTCCTTTTGTTCTTGTTTTTCCTTTTCCTACACTGTGAGCAAACAGTCTCATCAACACAAAGTCATGAACTAATAACATCCAAAAATAGGAGATAGAAAAAGAGAGAAGGCAATGCAAGAATTATGCTTTTAAGGAAATGGAGAAAGAAACACATAAAAGTAAAGCAAATGCAGCCATTCCACGAACACTCAACAGCCAAATGTATTGATCAAACTATTCCTCTTTACTGGATATCCACTTTAAAGATGAATAAGTTCCTTATGCCCTAACCTTTCAACTGAAATTCAAAGCAAGTGTTAATACACTTGTTTTTTAAAAGAAGTATCAATGTAAATATCTTAATATATCTTGCAGGCCCAAAATAGTACAGATATACATACTCGCATGTTAAGCAGCCCTAGCAAGTTCGTCAAAATAACGTACAATATTCTTTTGATCGGTAGAGATAAATAGTATAGCATGCAAAAGCTGACAAGTTTGATTCATATTGTTGCAGTAACTGCTAGTAATGCAGACTTAATGAATAACCTCTTCGTCCCCATTGGTAGAGAAATGTAGGCAAAACTCCTAACGTATTAAGACGAGCACCAACAACTGCAATTGTAACATATTGGAGAATGAGGGATAATTGGGTAAACAAAAACTATCCCACAAACAGAGGACGGATCCAAAATTTGAATTTTATGGGTTTCTATAACGATCTCAAGTTAATATACAAGAATAACTGAGCTTACAATCAAATTTTATAGATATTTCGTGGATTTCTTATATATACACAAGTGGGCAAAAGCTATTCACGTGAACCCACAAGTATAAGTAGTATTGTTGATCCCATCGCCTCTGCCCACTAATCATTCACATATCAAGGCTCCAGGACCAACTCCCCCCCCCCCCCCCCCGAAAATATAGACTTTAGCTAAAAAAAATTCTTCTGCTGGTCAGACAAAGCTCAAGCCACTCCACAACCCACTCTTCCCCCGAAAACATCTTCCTAATAAAATTTGCAGAACGGACAGTAAGGAGTCTAATTCGACACAACTCCCATCATATATTTGAAGAATCATGAATCGTGAAAATAACCTCTTTCAGAAATGAATAACCCACTAGACAAAGAGCACAGGGTTGATCCCTCTTTATTAAATAAGAAAAATGTAATGTACAACCTTTATTACTAGTAAACTCCCAAGAATAAATCAGAGTCGTGAAAGAAATTCTTGTTCAACATAAGAAAAAAAAACTTAAGGAGATGGAAGTTCAAACAATCAACTATATAGAATTGTAAAACTATGCACTAACCAGAGGAGGAATTTCAGATTCTAAAACTGAATTATTTATGCATATTAAATAGATTTCTTATACGGATTCGAGCCTTGAAACAAACTCTTGCAGAAGGTTGCGTATAATAAACACTTCCCGGACATAGTGGGAGTTGTGTATCGGGCTGCCTTTTTTTAAATATATTTCTTAACACAAATACATCATACATGTCAAAGCTATTAAATTATATCAAACCCGTAAATTATATTGATCATCCGCCCCTATGCACTTATTTATTTCAGAGAAATAACAATAGGGATGACTACACAGGGATTTTGTCAATCTCAAACTCCACACCATTTCTGGAAAGAACAAACAATTCATTGAGGAAAGGCACCGGCATTCCGTTAGGAAATAATTGAGGATTCACTGCCATTTTTTTCCTGATCGGAAAAAAGGTTGTTTTCCAATTTAGATTTTGTGGAATTTGCTCAACGCAGCGTACGGTGACACATAGATTATAGAGTTGTTGAAAAATGTGAGATGATGTGGACTTGTTCCTTTCAAGTTTGACAAGTGTGTCGAAATCACGTACGTACTAGAGACAATCATTATTAACACTCCTTTGGAAGGGGACAAAGCAAGAATCCAACAATTCTTTTCAGTACCAAGATTATGATATTTTCTGCTTATTAGACCGTGTTTTATCGTCAAAAATTTTATTAACACTCCATGTTTATGTTAATCTAATGATTACATATCTATAGATATTTATAATGGAAGGACATTAGCCCGGTGATGTGAATCTCTATTTATCTTTATTCTCAATTTTTTGCCTTTATTCTATATTTTAATTGTATTAACTAATTAGTAAAAAAAAAAAAAAATTGCATCCGTTCGGAGTAGTTGTTCAACTTTTCCAACGTTGTCTATTCCAAGTAGTAGTTTTAAAGTTTTGCTTTTCTCACTTCCAATATTGGAACTTGTCCCATTTGTGATTTCATATTTTTCTTCGACAATAACATTTGGATGGCATTCCCACATGTGCACATTCCTATCAAATCATTTGAGGAAAAAAAACACAATCAAACATCTACAAATATATTTACTGAAAGGCCTGTTTTAATTCTCGTCCTTTCCAAAATAAGCATTTAGTCACATTTTGATTTTTATCCCAAATGTCACATTTTGTTTACTCTTCTTAGTTAGGAGCTTCTTTAACACCTAAATTCTTCGACTCGGGCGCCGAAATGACAGATTATTGAATCAAATTTTTCAAAAAGGGGTTATGAGCTACACAATAAATCAAAATGGATTTATCGTATAACTCTCTACGAATTGCATGTTCCCTGCAAGAGCTAGACCTACACCGAAAGCCCTAAGAATTTTCTCAAGGATTTTTGTATAACGGATGCTTTACCGTCCGTTAATGTACGTCTCCATTCTTTGCAAAAAATCCTTTGCAACACGAGTTGCTGAAACAATTTTAAAAAATATATATTTTGCATTGCAATTCATGTAGGGCTACACGAGTTACAAAGAAAAATTATTTTAAAAAAATATTTACTTTGTGCAACTCGTGTAGCCTACACGAGTTAAGTCAAACTCTTGGTGAGACCTACACGAGTTGCTGAAATAATTATTTTTTAAAAAATATTTTTCATTGCAGCTCGTGTAGGGCTACACGAGTTACACCGTACATTGTCCAACAGTGTAGGGCTACACGAGTTAATGAAAATATTTTTTCTAAATATTTTTCATTGCAGCTCGTGTAGGGCTACACGAGTTACAAAGGAAAATTATTTAGAAAAAATATTTTCCTTAACTCGTGTAGCCCTACACTGTTGGACGATGTACGGTGAGGGTCCATCATCCAAAAAAATATACGAACTAGACACGGGATGATACAATTTAGCAAACGGAAATTGGAATTTATCAAAAATAACATGGCGACTAATTATAATTTTATTAGAAGTTAAATCAAAATATTTGTAACCACGATGATTAGACAGATAACCCAAAAACACACAAGTGGTAGACCGGACTTGAAGTTTGTTAATTGTAGTGAACGGAATAAGTGGATAGCACAAACACCCAAAGATGAAAATATGACGGGTCTTTATGATAAAGAATTTGTAGGGGAGATTTATATGCTAATCCTTTGTTAGAGAGTATGTTAAGGAGGTAGGTAGCCATTTGTAAATCATGATGCCAAAAAGAATGAGGTAATGAGGCATGGGCGAGCAAAGTCCGGACAATATTATTAATGGTACGAATTTTTATTTCGGCTTTCCCATTTTGTGAGGACATATGAGGACAAGAAAACCAAAAAATATGTCATTAGCGTCACAAAAGTCGTGGAATGGCCCATTATCATATTCCCTTTCATTATCACATTGAGTGTTTTTAATTTCCCGTTCAAATTGGGTACGGATGGATGCTCTAAATTTTAAGAATGTTGAAAACACTTGAGACTTTTTAGACAAAGGAAAGGTCCATAAAAAATTAGAATAATCATCCAAGAATAAAATATAATAACAATGGCCCACAAAACTTAAAAGGGAGATGTCTATAAATCACTATGAATAATGTCAAAAGGCATCAACGTACTAGAAGTAGAGGCTACAAAAGGTAATCTAACATGTTTCCCTAATGGACACGAAGGACAAATAGGAGCACTACTCATATTCTTACAATCAATAAATTTATTACTACGAATAGACTACACAATAGACGACCCCGGATGACCTAAACGGGCACGCCACAAGGACGGAGCAAGAGCGGCAAATGTTGAAGGTGTAGCTGGACTTGTGGACATGGTGGTGGTGGTGATTGGATACATCTCGCTCCAACTATTACACCTCATCAGAGGTATCTCCGTCTTGAAATCCTTCACAGAAAATTCAAAAGGGTCAAAGTTAACAGAAACCCAATTATCAGTTGTGAATTTTCGGACTTAGACCAAATTTTTAATTAAGTGAGGGGCATGAAGGACATTTTTTAGGACGAGAGGTGGATGTGTGGGAGACAAATTTGTGTGACCATAACCACGAATTGAAATTGAATTGTCATTACCAACAATTATGCCTCATTTTTTGCTCATATTAAAATAAGACGAGAGATTACTTTGTGCCAATGTCAAATGAGAAGTGGCTCTGGTGTCCATGTACCAATTTGTGTCCGGATGATTTAATCAGCAGGAAATTAAAGCAGTATGGACAGTATGAACATGCTGATAACAAAATCGAATACGTCATGGTAACGCATTCTAATAACAGGAAGCAGTAGCTAACACAGCTAAATAAGATAAATAAAGTATACTAAAGAACACATAGCAACAGAAATCAAACTACAAGGGACTATAAAGCAATATTGAGCCTATAAGTGTGATAGGCTAATCGGGCCTACAGTAATAACACTACAACTATCATTTTGTAAGCGTAAGTAGGACTACGCTCGACTACTTAACACCCTTCTACCCTAATATGTGCCCTCCACAACCCCCTATCTAAGGTCATGTCCTCAGTTAGTTGCACTTGCGCCATATCTCGTCTAATAACTTCTCCCCAATAGTTCTTCGGTCTACCTCTACCCCTCATGAACCTGTCCATAGACAACCTCTCACACTTTCGCACTGGGGCATCCGTGTCTCTCCTCTGCACATGCCCGAACCATCTCAACCTTGCTTCCTGCATCTTATCCTCCACCGAGGTCACTCCCACTTTATCCCGGATATCATCATTTTTAATCCTATCTCTCCTTGTATGCCCACAATTCCTAACAGAACAACAATGATTTGTAGGGCACTATGAATGGGCCCACATAAATAGGGTTTCATATTCCTCGGGTTTTGGATCAAAGTCCCGTTACGATTTGGGCTGGTCTTTCTAATTTATGAGTATCTTACAAGGGCCCATGTATGTGGCCTTTATTTATCTATTTTTTTTGTGTGGCCATAACGATAGAAAGTTAGCAACAGGCTTTTTAGCCTGAGTCGTGAAATATAAGTAGTCGTCGCTAGCAGTTGAATCTTCCCAACTCTCCTGCTCTTTTTCTATATAAAAATTTAACTTACATACAACACAATGTAGTCTAAAACTTCAACATTTCTATCAAAATTGGGCACCCGAGGCGCCTTATCTTCTCATTTGGTTGTTGCTTATTCGTGTTAAGCGAATTGTTTGGCTTTTCCTTCGTGCCTACTCAAGCTTCACTGGCCTAGCGATTATTTTAATTCTCTAAATCCTTGTGCGTTATTTTCTGTTAACACTAACTACACAGATACATTAGTAAACAAGAGCCACTATCACTTACCCCATTCGGGTTGGATGTCAATTTAATGAATGAAAAGTGTGGCAAAAGAGAAAGGATTAGTTACACGAAAGAGAGCAAGACCCAGCACTCACAACTACCATGACCATGAGCACTCCAGTCATCCACAAGCCCCTTACAGATAGGAGCGAGCGAGGAGTTTACTTTAACGCATTTATGATGTACACAATTATAGAACAAGCAAAATGAGGAGCAGAATTTTCAAGAACGCTGGCACTATTTGAGGTGTGCTCGCCTAGAAGCACGGGGATTGTCGCTCATGTACTGCGACTTTTAATGCAGTAAGAGCGAATCCAATGTAACCTTCTCGATGTAGGATTGCTTTTCTGCAAATATGCTTCTACCAAAGTTATGTACTTTAATCACTACCATCCAACTATGTATATCTCACTAAGAGATTCTATTTCCAGATAGCAAATTATACTGCAAAACGCTTTCAATGGGCTTGGGGGTCCCAATTGCAATGCCTCAGCACGATAGATAAAGTTATGCTCTTACTTTTTCTCCCTTCATGTCTACGCTTCCAGACACGCTTTTGGGGGTGGAGTTACAGAAACATTAGAAAGTAAGTTACCAACAAGGAGTAATTGATAGCGTCATTGTAGTTAGAAGGCATTAGTTTTAAATTTGCATATGCAGACAAGACTCCGGAGTTCAGGCGCATAGCCTGAATGATACTAAGCCCCATGCTTTTGAATGTCACTGCCACACAACATAATAAAGCCTACTCCATCACTAACATCATAGGCCTTTGGTCAGAAAAAAAAATATGACAGAGATTCATCAACTAGCAGCGCAAAGATCAATCAAAACAATAATGTCAGATCAACTGCACAAAGATCAAAACAATCCGCAGTGATTGCGATTGATGGAGCACAAACGAGAACTTTGGAAGTCTCTGGCGCAAAATATTCATACAAAAATATTGTATTACTATCTGAGGTTTGTGTGAACCCTGTATCGACTTTAAGAGATGAAATATAACCCTTTACCTTTCTAGCATTTTTTCATTATCTACCCAACAACTCCAATTTTGTCATGCATGATACAAGCTGCAAGCAAGGATGCCAAGTAACCTTTAACCTGTACAGTAATTAAAACATAGAAATCATTAATGGTCAACCTCGACAAGGGTTTAACCCATGGCAAAACCTTTTCCAGAAATATGATACAAAATACATTTCAAAGTGGTAGAGCACATTTGGATATATCAAAATCAAAATACAAACTTGCAAGATTTCTGGATATCAACGATGAACATATGGAAGAGTTGACAATTAAAGTGTATGATCAATACAATGTAGAACCTCAAACAGAAATTTCAATAAAGAGCAAGAAATATTACCTAACTTACGAGACAAAAGATCAAGAAGTTGTACCATTTCTTTTTATCAGACAAAATATTACACTGATACTTTACAGCACTATGTTGGTGGGGTGGCACATCAAGCAGGTGCAAAAGGCAAAAGGCAAAAGGCAAAAGTATGTCCCATTTCACCCTAAGGACTATGGAATCTAAGAACTGGAACTATGTTTTCCAAGACATTATACTTTTAGACTATTTACAACCTAATGCTACTATTTCCAACTACTTTTCAAAAGCATCCAGTAAATAAGGGGGATCAGCAGAATATGATAAAAGGGAGAACCAGATATGATAAAAGTATTTGAGTCCGAATTTAACGACTCCATTGCCATTGGAAACTAGCTTTCAGCTGAGACTTGTACAAAACATCAAACTGACTGTTTTGTCTATCCCCTTACCTAGAGAAGTTCTGTTAACAAGAGCCTACTAGGAATGAGCATGTGTGTTTTCAGTTTGGACCCCCTCTTGTATACTCCAGCTGTACTCAATCTATTTGTTTGAACAACACAATAAACACATCTCGAAGTGTCATAATAAGCCCATAAAAATACAATGCAGGCGGGTTGGTACATATTCATTTGGGGGAGGGCTCAACTTGACATAATCCAAGTTGGCTCAACCAAAAGATTCGGAATTTGAGCAGAGCGTACGTAGCCAAATTGGCCCGACAAAAAGTTATCAAAACAAAGAAAAAATTGAGTTTGATTGGTCAAATGTAGTCATGATAAATACAGGAAAATATTTTTAATTAATTTGATTTGATAATTAAACAAACTTTAAAAGAACAAATAAACAAATGAAAAATGATTTTGAGTTGGAAAGGTTGGATTATAACCTTTTGTTTAGCCAATTAGACCCGCCTATTTTGATCAAAGCAATTTTTGGCGGGTTATGACCAAACGTGTTTATCGATTCGACCCGGTTTACCCGCCTAAATTTGGCCCAACCCGTGTATTTGACACACTTGAGCAATGTCAAAACTTTAGGTTAAATGGTGAAATATCATTAAAAATATCATAAACCAAATAGTAGAAAATGGAAGACCAACAAGATGTACAATCTCACGTCTAAGAGCTTAACAAAGGCTTAACTTGTAATAACTCTACCCATCAATAACCTAGGATATACTGGGAAACTCAAATCTTCTTCGGACAGCATAAAATTTCCAAGATAACTTCCTCGTTTCGACATTTTGTTGTATTTTAAAGATTTGGTCGCCATCCCTTGTTTCAAGAAATGGCATAATGGACACTTTGACGGCTACGTATTTGTACATGCATATAAAGACAAATGCAAATAACTTCTTAGGAATAGAACGTCTATAATGCTGTAAATACATTTTTAGATGTACATATACCAAAGCACAAGGCTAAATTAATTACTATTCCTGAAATTGAATATATCTGCAAAGACAATTCACAACTAAATATGCAGTTCAAAATCCCACATATATATAGTGAGAAAGTTTGTCTTTAGGTAACTTCTAGTAGCTAGGCTCACTTGACATATCTACATAAGTCGCTAACTCTATTAATTGATATTAATTGGTTTATACAGAGCATATAGGCATATATGGGAATGATGAAAATATACATCTACAGTAACAGAACCGTTGTTAAACACATTTCCAATGAACCTTAATATGAATCAGTCTTCTAGGTCATTTATATAGAAAATGCCTAGTTAATTCACATAGGGGCCAGCTACACACCGTGTAAACACAGAACGTAGAAATGGACCTAAATAGAGCGAGGGCAAATAACTGAACCCAACTGTTTTGGAATGAAGAACAACAGTTTAGCTACTTCCTACTCTAGAGTTCGTTATACCAACACTTAGGGTGTGTTTGGTATAGAGGAAAGCATTTCCCGAAAAATGTTCTCTAATTTTTCCATGTTTATGAAACTAGAAAAAACAAGTTCCATATGTGACATTCCAAGTTTATTGTCTCCTTGACACCCACCCAACACTCCCAACCCCTACCACCCCACCCCCGAACTCCCACTCCCCATCCCATCCCACCTCCTAGTGTTTTTCTAGATTATATATAATGTTCTTGAGAATATATTTTTTTTTATTACATACCAAACACTAGAAAATAAGTAAGAACTCCATTTGTTTTCCAAGAAAACATTTTCCTTCATACCAAACACACCCTTAGGCTATATCAACTCCTAAAGTCAGCTCTGCTAATTTCTGTTTTAATCAGTATACAAATTTGAATCAAACAAACTGAACAATCACATATTCAAAAAGATTACAGTTTATAAATATCTACCTAATTCGACTCCCTGTTCCGCTGCCCACGAGACTCCGATCATCCCTGGCTAGATGATGATCCAAAACTCCCCAAAGGCCACGGCAATGATATTGTAGTAAACCTTCTCCCACTTGTCCCACTTCCCGAAGCCGACCCACCACCTCCACTCGAGTCCCCAGCATCGTCTCTTTGCCTATTCTCGTAATCAGGATCATCGGTTGGCAACTCATATCGACAAACCGGGCACGAATTATGCAACTCAAGCCACGGGAGGATACAATCATTATGATAAACATGTTTACAAGGCATCTGTTTCACATCTAACCCTAGCTCAAAGTCATCCTTACAAACAGCACACTGTGCCAGTTCAGAACGAAGCAATTCCTCATCAACTTTGATGCTAGGGAGCCCTTCCACAGCTGATTTCGATGCCGGCGGAGTTCCGTATCGATTCGGATCATTTTCCGCTAAATGTTGGATCAATTCCTCGAATCCGGGTCCTATAAAATAGTCCCCCATATTCGCTGGCAACGGTAAACTACCCACATTACCCCCCTCGATGACGAATTCGAAGTTAACTCCGCCAGCTCTACGAGAAGCTAAATGGGTCTGAAGAAACTCAGACGGGTCGAAATCATCCGACCCGAAGAAGGATTCTCTAGGGTTAGGGTTTTGAGTTGAGGAGAAAATTCTAGGATTTTGGAAGTCGGAAGACGAACGAGAAGACATGAGTATAGTACTCAACAAGGAGAAAACCGGGTCGGGTTCGGGGTCCGGGTTAGGGTCTTCGTATTCTTCGACGAAATCACTGTTGCAAGTAGGGCAAATGAGATCGCCGGTCGGAGAAGGGGTGATGGTGACGGTGTGATTGCATTTGTGGCAGAAATACAGCGCTGCGCCGCCGCCTGCGACGGTGATGCCGGCGGAAGACATTTTATTCTCAGAAATAAATGGAAGTGAAAGAATGTTGAGCTTTCGAAGAGTCAACTATATATATAGAGGTCATAAGAGTAGGAAAATTACAAATAAACCGACTATAAATATATTTAAAAAAATTTATTAAAAGACAAACTAAACTATAAATAAGATGTTTCTTGGAGTTACTTTTATGAAATTTTAAAATGAAGATAAAAAATTTAAGCAAAATTTTATTCATGACTTTAATTTAATATATATATATATATATATATATATATATATATATATATATATATATATATAATGAATACAAATTATTTAATAAGACATACCAATTATTAGTGATAACTTCTTGCAGTTTAAATATGTAAGTTATTTATAATTTTTTTAATTATAATATTTATTATATAGAAATTTATTTTTTATTTATATTTCGCTTCAAAATTGTATTAACATAATTACATAGTTAGATAAAGTTTCAGTTTCATTTGAATAAGATTCCATTATATAAAAAGTTTAATTTTTGTTTTAAAGGGATAACATCACAGGGGGTCTAAGTGTAGAATATTTATAGTACAACGGTGTAAATATTTGATACATTTTAAGACATCATATCAACCAACATATTTGCCCCATTAACACACATAAAAGTTAAAACAGAGCAATCGACCCCTTCAATATCTCTTACAATGATGTCTTTGAAAGTTAGATTGACACAAGGTATATGTATCATTCATAGCTAAAAATACGTAATTTACTATTTGAATGAATGAATGAATAAATACAGGCAAACAAATCCATTATCATGTCTTAAAAGTTAAAACGAATATTTTAGGCTTAACACCTAGATAGCTCCATAGACTTAAATATTTTGTAAAATAGACATATAAATTTACAAAATGACCAGATAGACATATAAACTTACCCAAAGTATATCTTTTAAACACATTTATCTATCCCGGCAACTAGCATGTCTTCAATTTCGGGATAAGCGCGTGAGCCTTTAAAAAATATTAAGTCAGAAAATAACAATAAAAAAAAAACTCTCTTTAATTCCCAACAATAAAAAAAAAGCCTTAATTCCATTCTTCTTCATCGCTAACAATATCATTGAAGCCACAAGTTTCAGAGTTCATCCCATATACTTTCATCAACCTCTCTCTCACATTAAATCTGAAATATGCTTTCAATGGTGTGAAACTTATGAAGCATATTTCACAAGGTTGTGAAACTTATGAAGCATATTTCAGATTTAATATGAGAGAGAGGTTGAGAAAGCATATGGGATGATTGTGGCTTCAATGGTGTTGTTAGTGATGAAGAAGAATTGAACTAGGGCTTTTTTTATCGTTGAAAATTAAAGAGAATTTATATAAAGTGGGGTTTTTTATTACCGTTATTTTCTGACTCAACATTTCTTAAAGGCTCACGCGCTTATCCCGAAATTGAAGACACGCTTGTTGCCATGATGGATAAATGTGTTTAAAAAATACACTTTGGGCAAGTTTATACGTCTATCTGGTCACTTTGTAAGTTTATATGTATATGTTACAAAATATGTCAAGTTTATAAGGCTATAGGTATTAAGCCAATATTTTAAGTTTATAAACGAAAAGATTTGAAATTAAAAGTTCCCCTAATATAGAAAAATGGATTAGCTACTTTTCCATTCACACTATTAATTTCGTGAAGGTATTTACTTTCCTTTTTAACCAACAATGTGAATTTAGGATGAGATTTTTGTTGCACACCAACAAGACAAATTAAGAATAAAAGAAATAAAGAAGATTAGTATGTTGTGTAACCTACTTCTAGATAAACACTTCACACAAGTATATTATGAACATTTAGTGTTTAATTAACTGTGGTTAAATTTTAAATTTTATCACTCAATCATAATTATATATATATATATATATATATATATATATATATATATATGTGAGCGCATTTTACGTCAAATATCATTTAATCATGAGAGGTCACTATTGTTTTTTATCAAGAAATATACACTGATACTGGAATGTTAATATCTTTAATTATATACATCAATATCAATTGAAACATGCATGAAGTTTTATGACAGAGGGAGTAAATTAAAGGATGAGAGGATTTTTTAAACTAGCATCAATATCAAAAAACACTCTTGAGAGGATTTTCTACGAGGTTGAACGAGTTGGTGAATGATTTTTCAGACCAAGTGATATATTTAAAGGATGGCATTTTGGACCCCCAGTCTCGCTGAGCGAGGTCCATAGCAAGGTGTTATCTCGCTCTTGGCTTCGCCGAGCGAGCTCCCTTGTCTATTTTACACTTAGATGATTTTTTGATAAAAAAAATACATTTTGGACGTCCCACCTCGCTGGGTGAGGTCTACAACGAGGTGTTGTCTCGCTATAGGCTTCGCCGGGCTAGCTCTCCTGTCCATTTTACACTTAAGACGGTTTTTTTAATATTTTTTTACGGTACTGACAGTGTCTCAGTTAAATAGCCGTTACTCCTAACACGGGGCTCTGTTGGATATCCATATATGGAAAGGTATTTCAAAGGGATACAACTTTCATGAAGTAAGTTTTTCCAATTTCTTTATAAAAATTTCCGAATAATCGCTTGAAGTGAGGCCTTGTACAAACGCACTTGAAAATATGGCCCGTAGAGTAGCTTCCGACTATGCTTTGCCCAAAAACTCTTCTTATAACTGGATTAGTTTTTAAAACACTTTCTAAACTCTTTATCTTGATTTCATTATATTTCCATTATACGAGTCAAACTTTAGCCCGAAGGTACGAGGTGTTATAGCTTGACATGGATGATGTGGAGTGACATTAGAATAAGTAGTAAATTGGACATTATCACCTTGCCGAGGATTGTGTGGACTGAAGTTAGAGGAGTATAAAGGGTATTTTTTATTAAACTGTTATAGCAAGCTCCATATCCGGTGTTACCATAACCATAAGGATTGTTAGCTTGATAGATTGCATTCCCATTATAATTTTGCCATGGATTAGTAGCTCCAAGAGCTGGCGCAGCTCGTGGGTCACTATAATAAGGATATTGTGATAAAAATTTATCGATTTCCATTACAAAACATGTTGAGATGATCGATGCTCTGATACCACCGATGTAATTTCAAAAGGAACAGAGAAAGTAAAAGCTAAAAGGAAGAAGAAGCTGAGAAAATTAACAATATTATCATTCATAACTATGAAATGGGCAACTCTGTTACATATAAGGATGGCAAGACCTAGGGGCAAAGTGAAATAAAAGAAACTTAAGGGAAAATAAAATTATCTATTGGACTCAAATATAAAAACAAATAACTAGTGGAAAAATTGCTATCTCAACTCCTATGTACAATTTCGAAAAACGGAGTACTACTCGTCATAGCTGCCCAATTTCTAGATCATATCACCATCAAATGTCTATATCAAAATCGTTGTGGAAAAGAAGTATTTATAAGCCAAAAAGAACATCAAAAAATTTCCTAGAAATATGAAAAGTTACACGTTTGAAAAAACAGATGTGAGAATATATCATTTGAAGTTACATGCGTGTACTAGAATTTAAAGAAATTTCTTTGACAGTTATTAAAATTTAAATGCACCTTTATAGTTTCCAAGACAAAGAACCTGATGCAATATCACGTTGATTTTGAAATAAATTCTGGGAGATGCAACAATATGAAGAAATGGGAAGAGTTATGATTTTGAAGCAAGTGTTGGAGGGTAAATTACTTTTTGGTACAAAACATTGTGAGGAGTAGGTTTTGAATGAAGGTTAAAAAGTCCTTCTGAATAGTATTATCGTAATCCAACTTTCAATAAGGGACTTCTCATTTTTAAAATATATAGATATGACGTGTCTTATTGATTTGACATGATGCAAAGTTTAAGAAAATAAGAATTTTTTAAAAATTTTGTAATCTTAAATTAAAGAAATATGTGTATATTGACTATCGAAAAACCTTTGATTTTTGTGGTTTAAACATCTCAGGTAGAAAGTGAAAATTAAAGAGTTACTAAATTTATAAAGTAACATCCTTGTTAAAACAAGGTGCTATGTATACTTCCATGGTATCTTCTAGTTTGTTCAGAAAATCTCATAAAATGAATATGCTAATGAAAGTTACATATTTGGTCAAGAAGGAGCTAACTCATAAAAAACTAGCATTGAAATCAATTTGAATTGACCAATTAGAATTCTCTCGAGGAAATGATATATCTTGCCCTCATACAATTTGAATAGAAAGAAAATGACATTTTCAGATCTCTTATGCGTTTTTTTCTTTAAATTTCATATGTATAAAAAATAAAAATCTCTCGTAAAAAAAGGTAGTAGAAGCGTGCAAAGATTTCTTCGGACCGAACGGCCATCGAAAGTTATATGCATAAATTTAAACATAAAGAATAATTACTTTCTCCACATTCACAACGGTTAACACAGAGTTATGGTTAAATCACGAAGCAAACTCGAGAATTTCAAATGTACAACTCTTAAGTGTAACAGTTAGCAAAATGATGTTGGGATATGTTACAAAAAGCAGTGTGTTAATACGGAGGCAACATAACAGTTGAACATCAAAGCAATACAAAACCAAATTTTAGTAGATTTATTAGATATAAAGACATACACGTGCCAATTTATTTCAGGAAAAGTTACATATTTAGCCGTTTGACATCTTAAAAAATGCATTATCTTGATTAAAATATTTCTAGAATAGTCTAAGTTTTCTAGATAAAAGAAATTAAATGACATCTATCAATTCACACGGACAAATTTGATCAAGAGTCAAATAGGATGGTTCTTTTTTTCTCCTTCATTTCTATTGGGATCGAAATAATCAGATATAATGAAAAAGCTAATAATGACAAACATTAGATAATATATTAGAAAGAAAAGAGAACTACACTACAAGAGGTATAATATATTTAAAATTATACTACAAGATATATAATATATTTATATGGTATGATCAATTGAGCTATATATGAAAAATTAATATAAATGCATAAAATCTAATCTCTCCTAAACAAGACACTTTTTAATGGCTACGTTGTGGATCTATTATATTTCTGTATAAAAAGACACGATCCTCTATTTATAGAAGAACAAATTTTTCTTCCAAGAAAATGATAGATATGGTAGATCTTTTTCCACCAAGAAAATATTTTTGAATTAAAACACAATTATGGTAGAATCCAACTAATGTAGAAAATTCAGGACAAACCCTAACAAATTTTCCCGTGACCTGAATGTTTTGGCAAAATAATCTTGATTCTCCTTCTTAACATAATTTCCATCATTGCTGCTTGTCATGGTTAAAAATAATGTTAAATTTTTTTTGCGTTAAAATGATTTAATTTATTTTAAATTTATTTTTAAAGATGCGACGATAGAAATGCTGAAAATTTCATCTCCTCATATATTACGCCAAATAAAATCTTCATTATTTGTGAAACTGGTTGTAGCTTAATTGATTTGAATCCATCTTGAACCTCACCGAATCAGGCTCTGATATCACTTGTTGGAATCGAAATTATCACGCGTCATTCGAAAGCTAAAAATTGTAAATTTTGGACGATAATTAGAAACAAAAGAGAACTATACTAAAATAGGCATAATATATTGATATGAAAGATTAATATAAAAGCATAAAATCTTATTAAGAGAATAATCTCTCACTAAACAAGACATTTTTTAATGACTACATTGTGAATGCTATTATTTTCTTTATGAGAAAAATATATTCTATTTATAGAAGCCAAAGCTTCTCTTCCAAGAAAAGATTAGCTATGGTAGAGTCTTTTCCATCAAAAAATACTTTTTTTTAACGTAAAACACAATTATGACAGAATGCATATAATGCATGAAATTCAAGACAAACCTAACACTTTCCTTCTCAAATGATAATGTGAATTTCAATTTCTTTTTATTAATTAATTCAAACAAGCAGGATACTCTACGATAATATTCTTGTATAAAAGATCAGGAAAAAAATAATTTCAGAAACTCTAAATTAAAATCTCATACTTACATTCTTACTTAGTTATAACAAGCACCAAGCTGTTGGCGAACTAATAGGTCACTAATAGAACTCTTATCATAAATAATTTGTTTATACATGATCACTTACCGTTAATCTTCAAATAAGTTGATAATGTACAAATTCTTTAAATTATCATTTATTAAAAGTAACATCATTATGCAAATGTCAAATAAAACATATTACCAATCGTTTTTATTTAAACAAAAAAATCAGCTAAGTTATAAAACTGCAACATAGTGATTAAAAGGAATTAAGGAAATGATCGTTGTGAATTGGATTTATATATATATATATATATATACCTCCTCAATCATGAAAGAGGTCCAAATAAGACACTATATACGCTTGACAAACTTCATCCGACATGAGTGAGTGGGAATGGTGCTTTAAATTATAAGACATTTCAGTCTTTAAGTACTGAAAAAAAAAATATTAGATGTTTCAAATATCTCTCAAGATTTAAAAATTTGTTTGAGAGATGTTTGAGACATATAACATGTCTTTCAGAATGTTCTCTCACATTTCAAACAACTAAAAGCAGACGAATATGAGAAGGATGAAGATGAAGAAGAAAAACATAGCAGAATATAAGGAATGAGAAGAGAAGGAAGAAGGAAGAAGAAAGATGAAGATGAAAAGGATATAGAGAGGGATATGAAGATTTTGAAATGATTTGAAAATAGAGTGGGTTTTTTAAATTTTTTGTCTACACATAAACTTTTAATAATTACAATTCAATATCAAATTATTTAACAACACTTAAATTGTTATTGATATAGTCAATACTTCCTCTCCATTTATTCAAAAGATATTCTCAGCGACTGCGATATGCTTACAAAGTTCAAGATGAATTTTCTTTAAATATGCTTTAAAAGTTCAAGATAAATTTTCTTCAAAATTAATTTCTTAGGTTGAACGAGAGAATCAGGAAGTTGAAACGAATCTATTTTCTAAACCAATTGAACAATTGGAATTGACTCAACAAAGCCACTTTACTCTTTTTATATTAAAAGAATCACTCGTATTTCACCCATTATCCACATAATAACTTTTATATGAAAAGTAAATGACATAAACATTCCCTTTAATTTGAGAATAGTCTAAAGTTCTCCTATATATAATTTTTGTGCATTTAATCCTTTAAATTTATCAGAACTAAGTATTTGTGGTCTCCTGTGAACAGTTAAAATTAGCGGACAATCACCAAAAAAATATTCTATACAAATAAAAAGACATTTTAGCTTTTGAAAAATAATAAAGGCAAAGTATGCATGTCTACACGAACAATATGGTCTCGCATAACAAGGTGCAGCAATTATTTCATGTTCCAAAATAATGATGGTTCCTGGTACGATGATTTAAATGTTTCTCTCAATTATCTAAAATCTATTGCTTCATAAAAAAACATAAAATTTACAGGTACTATAAACAACTACCTGTAAGAATTAAAATCTTGAAAAAATCACAGTTAAAGAAAATGTTATATCACTCTTCGAATAGTGGCGGGCCATGATTTATATTAAGGGTGTCAAAAATTATAAATATGTTGTGACTCAAGGTCGAACACGTGAGCTTAGAGAAGTTTCGCAACTCCTTAATCACTGCGCAAAACCTTCGGCTTGCATTTTAGGGTGTCAACATTGGTATACGTACCTATACAGTTAAAATCTCACCTACCTATACAATATAATTTTTCACCGAAAGAGTGTGTCTTTTGACATCCCTCGGGCAAGGGTAGCCCCGCCCCTGTTTTTGAATAGTAAGAAATGGTTATAATTAATATCATGTGAAATTGATATGTTACGGGACAAAAACAATAAATTAATAAGTGTAATATGTCTTCTTTTTCTTTAGTTTTCGTTACAATTGATAAAGCGATGCATATGGAGTATACAAAAAAGTTAATTCTACATTTCTATCTCAAAATTTTAAAAATAATTATATCTTTTTGCTCTCTCTATTCCAATTAAGGTGATACTTTTCGCTTTTTGATGATCAATTTAAACAAACTTTGAAGTTAAATTGATCTCAGACCCCACTTTATAAAATTCATTAAGTATGCTATTGTTGTTGACTAAGTTAAATTGAACTAAGAGCCTGTTTGTATGGGTTTATAACTTATGAGTTATGATGACTTATAAGCACAAGTCATAGGTTAGAAACTAATTTATGATTTTGGTTTATTTTTAGTGCTTAAAAATACTCCCTTTTTTTTGTTGTGAATAAACAAGCTGTAGGAAACCTCTTACTCCAAGTAATTGCACTATATGAAAGAATATATAACTCAATATAGAAAGGAAAGCAATTCTAATAAACTTGCTCCTTACTGCTCTCTCTCCCTCTCTCTCATTATGTTCTTGCTATTTTATTATTAAATAATTTAATTTTATAACACGTTATCAACACGAATCTCAAATATTAAAGGTAAGAATAATGTCCGTGAAATCGTTTTAGGAGAAAGTTTGAATGGGTAATTCTCCATTGCTCATATTCAAGGTATGAATTATTTTTCACTGTTTCTGCTATATTTGAACCTGACTATTGGGAATTTATGTGTGATTATTTGAGGATATGAGTGCATATATTGGCAGCATATTGAACTGCTTACGCGATTATTTTGTTTGCACATAACAAACTGTGAGTAGTGTTTTTATCTTTAGTTAATACTCCATCAATTCATATATATAATTCTAGTATTATTTAAGTAATCGATATCAAGTGAAGTTTTTTCAAAAGTACTTCTATATTAAGAAAAGGCAACGAGCAGCCAACTATTTTCTTTATTTGTTTTACAATCCATTTTATGTTTGCTTGTTTGGTTACTGGCGAAACATGAGATAATTGGAGTTGATGTGGTTATACTTCATAATTTATTGAGACTAAATTCACTTATGCTTATTGTTCCCACATTGGATATTGAATGAGAACATGGACTCCTTATACGGATTTGGACAATTATCACCCTATAAGTTAGCTTTTGGGGTTGAGTTAGACCCAAGATTTATTATTTTCGTGGTATCAGAGTCAGACTCATTTCAATTATTTGTTCACCGATATTGGGCCCCCCAAATTATATTATCCACGCTCCAGTTAACAAGGTCTGAGCGTGTAGGGGAGTGTTAAGAGTCACACATCGGATATGCAATGGGAATATAGACTCCTTATATGGACTTGGACAATTCTCACCTACAAGCTAGCTTTTCGGATATGCAAAGCATGACAATGAGATTTATAGAAAATATTTATGAAACACATATAGTTAATTCCTTGAAGAGAATGTGTCTTGTGATAAGTATCGTGAATGCTCACCCATTTTGAAAAGTGAAATGTGTAAAATTATGGATAAGGACGTGATCATGTATTGATATCGCAACTCACGTCTACGGGAGATTTGAGAGAAGTAATAAGAAAATTTATTTTGACACAAATAGTCATTGATCACGTACTTTTAGCACGTCACAAATATTGTGGTATGTCTTATTATGAATTACCGAGGGATAAAAGCAAGAAATAAGTCTTGCCTATAAAGATTGTGGCCATGACCATAATAACAATAATTTTCTCCTTTAAAGGAGATGCTCACACACGGATGGTATTATAAAATATGTGGTAGTACACAATTAATTGGGAGCTCTATAAGAGCTAATTTATTACTACTTTTGAGGAATAACGTTGATTATCAATAAAATTGTAGTAAGTCTCATAAACTAATTGAGTTTCAAAGGTTTTCACCAAAGTGGGTATTCATAGTGAGATTATAAATGACGGGAAGATTATCTTCATATTACTACAATAAAATCGGGAAAGAAATGTGAATATGAAAGTTTTCCCCTTTCCCTCCTAATTGTACTACACATATATATGTGGAATCATATGATATAATAAACCAGAAATTTACTGAAACAAACATGATCAGTTAGCATGATTGGTTGGCCATCTCGATTCAATTGTGATGCAAAAATATTAAGAATTCACGTGGTTATATAATGAAGATTTAAAAGATTCTCCAAGAGTTTTTTTGTGCTATTTGTTCTCATGATAAATTGATTATTAGACCAGCTAAGGTTGGGATTGAATTTTCTAAATTCTGTAATATATAAAAGGTGAATATGAGCTCGTTCACCTGCCATGTGGACCAATTATATCTTTGACCTAACTCAACCCTAAAAGCTAGCTTGTAGGGTGAGAATTGTCTAAGTCCATGTTCCCATTCAATTTCCAATGTGAGACTCTTAACACTCCTCCGCACGCCCAGACCTCATTAACTGGAGCGTGGATAATATAATTTGGGGGCCCAACATCGACGAACAAACAATTGGAATGAGCTTGGCCCTCATACCAAGTAAAGAATGGATCTTCGGCTTAACTCAACCCTAAAAGCTAGCTTGTAGGGTGAAGATTGTCCAAGTCCGTATAAGGAGTCCATGTTACCATTCCATATATGACGTGAGACTCTTAACAAATATAAGGAGACCAAAGACCACTTATTCTATCGATGTGGGAGAACTCAACACCCCGCCTCACGCCCAGGGTTGGACATCTGAAGCGTGGACAATATAAGAGGGGACCCAACATTGAAAATAATGAATTGAGACGGGTCTAGCTCTAATACAATGTAAAAAATGGATCTTGGGTCTAACTCAACTCCAAAAGCTAGCTTGTAGGGTGAGAATTGTCCAAGTCCATATAAGGAGTTCATGTTCCCATTTCATATCCGATGTGGGACTCTTAACACTCTCACGCACTCCCAGACTTTGTTAACTGGAACTTGGATAATATAATTTAGGGGTTCAACTTCGGTGAACAAAGAATTCGAATGAGCCTGGCTCTGATACCATGTAAATAATAGATCTTGGGCCTAACTCAACCCCAAAAGCTAGCTTTTGAGATTGTGTTAGGCCTAAGATCTATTATTTACATGATATCAAAGCCAAGAAATATAAGGAGACCACACATGTGTTTGTTATCAGCTCGCTATTTGAAATTGCGAGGTTACTTATTCGAATAATTTGATGAAGAGTATAATTTTCATAGTATGAAATCATGAATTGTCTTGATAATATTGACTTACGTCCAAGTTGATTTAGCAGAATTATTTATGGATGCCTCCAATTAATAGTTAAACTATTGCTTATGAGAACAAAACTTTCAATTACGATATGAGATATGATATTTAACATGTAGCAGCACTTGTAAGCATCAAACCAACAAGTTTTAATAAATCTCCCCTCAAAACTAGTACAGTACAGAATCAGAAACTAGGTAATTTTCATCTAAAAATATTTAGACGTGCGACAACTAATTAATTGCTCCACCACATCGCACAGAAATGGATCCCCAAATAAGGTTGGAGATATATGTTAGTTTTTCTAACATTAGGGGGAGAGATGATAAGCAACTGGAAAATGAATAAATGAAACAAATTATCATGAGTACATCTAGATCCTCATACAAGAAAACATGAACTTAAAGTTCAAGAGATTATTCATTTGTAAAATGTTACAAATCTGCTGCCAGACGCATATAATGACCCACAATAATATTTCAGCTGCAAATGCTCCAATTAGAACTTAAGTCCTTGAAGGACAAAGTCTATAACACGCTTGAAGCATGGCAAGCCAATCAATCCCGAATATTAAATTTTCTTTAAAAAAAAAGAGGAGCATGATTAAGATGGTCCTAATAAGTAGGCAGGTACTCCAGAAGAGCACACTTTACAAGAGGATCAATCGAGGCTTAGGTACCTGACATAACACTTTACAAGACCTCATCAACAGAGGCTTAGGTACTTGAAAAATAATGAAAAAAAGAATTTTCGATACGTTATGTCGTTATTTGAAAATGATGGAACTAATATAAAATGATGGTCGATGATATCTAAAAATAATATAGCGCTGATAAATAATGACGAGGATCTTGAAGTCAAATCTGCCAACAAAATGTGGACAAATAAATGATTGATCAAAAGAAAAATACGAAACTCAAATATAATAGACTTCACTTAAAAATGTATAGTCCCAACTAGTGAAAGTGGAAAGTCAAAGTGGTACATTATATATGCGAAAGTGAAATGACAAATTAAAGTCATTAGATTCTTTTTGCAAAGGCCTGGCATTGTGAATAAACAAGTGGATGCCCATTTAGGAAATCTCTTACTCCAAATAATTGCACTATAGAGGTCTTATTAATAACCTATATGTAATACAGGAAATATATAACTCAATATAAAAATATTTGAAGTTATTTTAGCTTCAAAATATTTAAAATAAATTAATCCAAACAGAAAAATTTGATAATTTTAAAATATTAGTTAAAATTAATGCTGTTTGAATCTCGAATAGCGAGCACATAAATTATGACGGAGTGATTATTACTATTACTACTTTTCGCCCTTTTTTCTTTATACCAACTGTGCGATTACTCGTCCGCCATGGAAGAAGGTTCCTCTCGACGTTCCAAACGTCCCTTCGTTGATGATGATGATGACTCCAATAAAGCTCCAGCGTAACTCTATTTCCATATTTCACTTTTTATTTTCCATTTGATTTTGTGCCCTAACTTTGTACAATTTCTTCAGAACATGCTTAGGGTTTCCGCTCATATTATTTTGTACTCTCGAGTTCGGAGATAAAATTTGAGCTATGAATTCGTAATTTCTTAGTAAATAATACTTGATATTTGCTTGAAAACATCGTGGTGAAAGGAAAAAACTAAATGTCATAAAAAAGTGAACAAGGGAGTGTTTTGTATCAACGAGAAGATAATAGTAATAGATAAATAAATAAGGAAGCTAGTTGTATTTTGTTTGTGCATCTTTTTTAATAACCCTGGTGTTTGAGCTAGCTTGCTCATACCTTAACTAAAGTTAATTACACGGGCACTAATTAACCCACAGCAGCACATGTACCTAGTATCTCTGTCTATCAATGCTTCGACAGACAGGAAGATATCACTTACTTTCTCCGTCCTAATTTATGTGATATGGTTTGACTAGACACGAAGTTTATGTAAGAATTGAAGACTTTTAAGACTTGTGGTGTAAAATAAGTCATAGATATTTGTGTGGCTGTAAATCATTTCATTAAGGGTAAAATGAGAAGTTTTAAGTTAAATTATTTCCGGGACAGACTAAAAAGCAAAGTGTTACACAAATTGGGAAAGAGGGAGTAGTATTTTTTGCCACTGCTGGGACTTATTTAAGCACATGTACCGGGTAACTCTGTCAAGAAATCACCTAGTATTTTTTGCTCTCTGCTGGGATTTATTTAGTATGTCATTGTTGTAAGAATCTAAGGAGCTTCTTATAGGAGTGCAGGAGTAAGCGCTTGGATTTGCTTCGTTTCAGCTGCTACCTATGTGTGTATACAACATGATTTCTGCAAATGTCCTAATTGTATGAGCTTGGTTTTTTCTAATGCGAATTACTGTTGATTTCATATTGATTTGAACATGGAAAACATCTAGTAGGAATAGATAGATGGATTGTGTTTTGGTAGTGCTTAGATTATGTAAAGGACAGAAGGATGCTTTTGGCCCTGAGAGAACTATATAAATTTATTCGAGATGTAAGGGATTATACAACAACTAGGCCTCATGCCCAAACAAATTGGATCAATTATATGTAATCTCGATGTCTATTTTACTCTTACTGTGATCATTTCATTCCAGTGCTCAATAGTTTGTCTTTGAAGACAAAGCAGGAGTTTTCTAAAACTAGAGATACCCTAAATCTTACACCTGTCCCTACAATGGCGTACACTTGGTGGGAATTATGATATTGAAAAAGTGTCGGGAATTATGATGTTGAAAAAGTGTCTCCATCTTGTCTATAGCCACAATGAACAAATTACTTGGATGCCCTATTTATTAATTTTCCCTATCACCCAAAAGAAAAAGCACAAGTATTAAGCAGATGAGAAGGTTTCCCAATTTATTTCTTCACTATCTATTTGTAATCTGATCGTGGATGAAGATAATTGATAAAATGATTAGGCTGAAGTATATGTTTCTGCCTGAGTCAAGAAGGAATAAAATGTGATCCCAAATTTAACTGGTTAATTCTTTTTGCTTGTTTCCGCTTCTAATTAGAAGTAGAAGCTGGAACTGCTTTCTTTTTCAGATCAGAGGTTTCATTTCGTTGTTGAGACTGCCATGAGTTTAGTAGGAGAAATATAAGAACAAATTAGTTTACCTATTGTAATTTTCCTTGTGAAGATCACGTGTTGCATGGGGCCAGAAAGTAATACAACTTCAAATTATGGCTTTCTTCAATATGATATTGACTGCCATACTCCATCACAACCTCATTTGCTGGATTCACAATGGTTTCATTTGGTGTTGGATTTTAAGGATGTTTGCATTGATATGTTGCTTTCTTCCGCAATTACAGGCAGAAGCGAGTAAGGTTTCCAAAGGGCAAGAAGGTTAGGCAGGTCGATAACACGGTTGATGGGCGTGAAGATAAGCCTAGTGGGTGGAGAGATCCTCGCCTTGCAGCCAAAGAGCGTTCGGTACGGCGGAATCAAATAACAGCGGAGCTCCTTGATGAAGAAAATGAAGGTGAAGTAGCTGACATATCACGGGCAGAAGTGGGATATGAGGTTTGTTCGGTCCAATATCTTTTATAGTTGTTTGCTTGTGGTTGGATATTTTGTGGATCTCTCATTCTAGTTCATATCTCTTGATGAGAAAGTGATATTAGGATAAATAGAAACATTTTTGGGGCTTGGCATGATTTGTGCTGCGTTTGTAGCTAGAGCAGCTTAGATATGGGTACCTTTCTCAAAAAAGAGCTTACATATTGGTACTCATTTGTACAGTTGAAAACCATATTAATCTTGATTGCTAATTATATTCCCCAAGTAGTAACGTAAGCAAAATGGTGACCATCTATAAGAATTTCATCTCAAAAACCACTAATACATACCTGTAGAATTTTATATTTCAATCCTTTATACTCTAGAAACAAAGATCAAGGAAATAAAATGGTGAACTTTCTTGGCAGTCACATTAAATTCGTGGAATCATATTGTTATTTGTTCTTTGGTTCGACTTATAAAACAGACTTAAGCCCTTTTGACTATCATTGATGTCAAATTTTGCATAGTCTAATTGCTCTATGGCTAAACTTCTTATTTCTTGGTTGTTTATATTTCTTTCTGGTGTAAATAGTGGATATTAATGGAATGTCAATGGTTGCAGGAAAATGAAACATTCATTGATGATGGGATTGCAATAGAGCTCTTTAATCTGAATAAAGAGAGAGAAGAAGGTTATTTTGATGCATCAGGAAACTATGTTGAATATTTAAATGAAAATGAGATAAAGGTGCGCGTCTTACATCACACATTTTCTAGTCCCAGTTCCCAATCCTTACATTTTTTTCTGATCTTAGTAAGTGTACAGGATGCATGGCTTGACAGTGTTGATACTGAGAAAATATTTTCTGGGAAGAATGCTATTAAGACATCAAATGAAAATGAGATTCAAGACCTTACATCAGAACAACTAGGAAAGATGAAGAGGCGAATTGCTGATGTGCTCGAGCCAGGAGAAACAGTAAGTATTCCCACCTCATGTTTTCTAGTTTAATGTTGTTGTTGTTGTTTTCCCATTACTTTTAATGGATAAATACTGTTGATGGAATTTGTTTGTGGATTATTTTTTGAAATGGTCAAAATCATTTTCTGTTTCCTTTTGTGGTGGTTTCAATATGAATTGTATCTGCTTTTTTCACATGTGTTTATCTCTGATAGCTAATAGTTACATGTTGATACTGTGCTTCGATGTTACCTTCTGTCTTTGGCAACATTTGTTGCTTGCAAAGTTCTTTGTGGCTTTTTGCTACTGTTTTCAAACGAGAAATGGAGAGGCTATGTTTGAGCTGTTAAATTTACATTGTTATTTAAGAACTTTTTGGTGATTTTTGGTTGAATGGAGTCGAGGGAAGTTCTAATCATACCAGAACTGGAGGAGTTAAAAAAGAACCAGGTGGATTTTACCAAGGCATTGAATTTAACAGTCACGTCCATGTTAGAATCAATTCCAGAAATATGTAGGTTAATTTCTAGAATCACTGCAACATAGTAAATGCGCTAAGACCTATTATATGGGATGAAATAGATTTTCCCAAAGAGTGGGTCATAAAGGGAGTTGTTCCTCCCCAAAATAATTTTAATGCTGATATCACTAACATTGAGGAAACCCCATGTGGGACTGTCAAGTTAAAGTTTTCCGAACCAAAATACTTGACAAATGATCTTAGATCCAGATCTATTAGGTCTGATTTTTCAAATCGTTCTTATATATCGCCAGTTGATTATATTGTCAGATCTCCATCAAGATCTTCTACTTCTCGTATTCGAGAAAGTGCCGATTTTATTACTTCTCGTATTAGAGAAATAGATGATAACAAAATTGATAGAATTATACTTGGTAAAGATAATATCGCTGATGGTGTCAAAGAAGACCATATATAACTGGATCAGATATGGATTTCCTACTGTTTAATGGATCAAAACATAAAAAATGATTTTAGTCGGCATCACCGCAAGGAAAATAATCAGTTGGGAACCGTTTAAAAAATGGGTTTTTGAAACTTTTAATAAAGAAGAAAGAACATTTCTTCTAGAAGAATTTTATAATGATCTTTCTGAAGCCAATAAGATTATATCTTTTATTATGTGGTTTATGGTAAGTATGTGGGAAATTATATCTCTTACCTCCACAACCACCTTTCCAAATTGAAAAGGATGATAAGATTCTTAATTTCGCAGCTTTTTCAAAATTATTTGAAAATGAGACTCTTTTTAAGCTGAGTAGAAATTTCACAAGGGAAGAAAAGTTCACAGAAGGTTCAGAAATAGACATTGCTTGCTACAAATCACTACTAAACATATTAATATTATGCTAAAACAAAATAATTACGCAAATGTTTATATGAACATATTGGGTGAACAAATTGTTCTTTTACATGATAGAGTAGAAAAATTGAGTTCTGAAATTGGGAAATTACATCATTCTGATAGTTCTAATAAAACCCATGATATTATAGCCACTCCTAGTGTGCAGCCTCCCCATGAAATCAAAGACTTCAAGTTAAAAGCATTTTCGGAAATTGAGAAATTACTTGATGACAAATTTAAGGGATTAAAGATTAGTCCTTTAATGGGTGAGGGAGGAGATGATTATGATTTTGACCTTTCTGGTGATGATTGTAGGCATAAGGTGTCGGATGAAATTAATAACCTAGAAAAATATGCTAGAAAATCAGTACATAGGATGTACTATTACCCTCGACCTACTCCTCAGGATGTTTATTTAAGGAACAAGAGATTGTTGATAACAATAGTTATAGTGAAAATAATATCTATGAATGGAACATAGACGGTTATATCGAAAGACAGATTTATACGGCGGTACATAGAATGCTTATGTACAGTATGATCTGCAAAGCCAATAATAATTTAGATAAAACTATTGCAGAAATGATTGTTGTAGGGTCTACTGGCCAATTAAAAGGTTGGTGGGATAATTATTTAACCTAGGAGCAACTAATAAGATTCTAACTTCTGAAAAATTAAGCCTAGTGGATCGACAGCAGAACTGGAACAAAATGTTGTTTACTTGTTAGCTATTAATATTATAGAGCATTTCACTGGTCGATGGTCAGATGACAGTGAAAATATAAGGACGATGCTCCAAAACTTTGGATGTAAAACCTTTACCTCATTTAGGTGGTATAAGGATGTATTCCTTAGCAGAGTTATGGAACTACCAGAGTGTAATCACTTTCATTGGAAGTTCACGTTTATAGACGGTTTGCCTAGCCTTTTCGTTGAAAGAGTAAGGAAAACTCTAAGGCAAGGAGGGGTTAGTATCAATTATGATAATTATACATATGAAAAGCTAATAGGAACATGTATCCAAGAAGGTTTAGCCTTATGCAATGAAATAAAGATGAATCAGCAAATCAAACAACAAAGTCTTAATGAAATACAACAATTGGGTGAGTTTTGCGGACAATTTGGGATGGAATTACCCAAGTCTAAAGAGCCTCATATGCGCAAGAAGAAAAATGATAAGAAGTTCCAAGCATGGAAAGAAAGGCGTTCGGAGAAGAAAGCTCAAAGAAAAAGGGAGTTTAAAACTCGCAAGAATTTCATAAAGTCTAAGAATCCTATCCAAAAGCCTGTTGGAAGTGTGGAAGAACAAGGCACTATTATAAGGATTGCAAGGTTAAGGAAAAAATCAAAGCACTTAACATTGATGATGATTTAAAGTATACATTATCCAAGTTATTGTTAAATTCGGAGCCAGAAGATTCAGGTTTCAAATCTGATATTACAAAGGACTCTTCCTCGGATGAGGATATCAGAGTACTAAATAATGAGAAGTATATTTCTTCTGATACAGAAGATGAATGCACCCATGTCAATTAGGACAACCTTGTTCCAGCAAGAACAACAAGGAAGAAAATGAGTTCTATAATATATTTTCTCAGTTCAAGGACATGAATGTTAATGTCCTAGATGGTAATGACCTCATGGAATTATAACATGCGGAAGGGATCACAAAGAGCACTGCCAGATGGTCCTTTAGCGGGTCAATAACCTTGGCATATATGACGTCTTAACTCAGAGCAGGCCTAAAAAATGCCCTAACGCCACCTCGGCTCAGTGGGCTAAAACAGGACCATCAGTGGGTCATTCTCTGCTCGACCTCAGTACCTTCTCACATGAATTTTTGCTAATTAAAGCATTTTTGTCATTGTAGCTCATAGTCTAGTGTGACATAGTTCAACACAAGGTATTTAGCCTATTATTTAGGCTAAACCAGAGAATATATATAAAAAATAAAACAAAAGAAAAGAAATTACCGAAACCTGTAGGTTGTGCTCAGTAGAGAGGGGGATGTACAACAAACTTCAAACTTTATTTTACAAGAGCGAGAGGTTTGCGTTCTGATGCCCCCTCTAACTAAAAATGAAAGATCCTTTTATAGTGGATCAGTTCTAAAAAACCAAAACACGATCAAAACATGGCCGACATTGGGGTCCACTACATGTGATCGAAAAGAAAAATAAAAAACAAAAAGTAATAAGGCTCGTAACATGTGGCCTACAAAGAAAAAATAGAAAGTGGCCAAAATACATGGGCCCAAATAGTACAATAATGCGCAATAATGTGCTTTACTTTATTAAAATAGTCTAATAATGCATTCTGCTTTTTATAAAGCAGATTCCTTGTCGTCATCAGATAATGATGCTGAGTCCGTTTGATTTAAACTTTCTCCTTCTCCTTGGATTTTGTGGAGGTGTAAGATTTTTCCATCGAGCAAACATTTGTTTAGAAACATCATGTTTGCAATCTTTATTAAACATAAATCTGGCCGACTGGCAATAAAACTTTTGGTTATATAAATCACCTTGAAATTTCAACACACTTTTGACAATTGCAATGATTTCCTTAGCGACTGTGGAATTGCTTTTCTGGCTATCGTTTTCCAGAGAATATTTTATACAAGGTTTTGGAAGAACTTCTTCAGAAAATAAAAGAAGGCACAATACACGGTCAAGAATTAATAGACCAAATCACTACCACCATAGCTCATTATAAAGAATTAAAACAGTTAAAAGAACAACAAGAGGATCATAGTCCCTTCAAACATATTACAAGAAAACTCCAGATTAAAAAAAGAGTTATTTCAAAAGCAGAAATTATAGCCTCCTACATGACAGAAGTAAGGAAAGATCTCATGAAGAATCTGGAGGAGGAATTTCCTTCAGACACATCAATGGCTTCCAGTAATACAAGGGAAGAGGACGAAGAAGCTAATATCTCGGGTGAAGAATCTCAGCCACCATATGATGAAGATTTTGATATTGAGGAATACCTCAAGAAATTCCAGGACAACCTCCACAAAATCCAAGGGAAACGAGAAAGTTTAAATCAAATGGACCCAGCAACATTATGAGCTGATGACAAGGAATCTGCTTTATAAAAAGCAGAATGTATTATTAGACTACTTTAATAAATTAAAGCGCATTATTGCGCATTATTGTACTATTTGGACCCATGTATTTTGACTCTTTTCTATTTTTTCTTTGTCGGCCACATGTTGCGAGCCTTATTACTTTTTGCCTATCATTTTTCTTTCCGATCACATGTTGTGGACCCCAATGTCGGTCACGTTTTGATCATTTTTTTTAGAACTGATCCGCTATAAAAGGATCTTTCATTTTTAGTTAGAGGGGGCATCAGAACGCCAACCCCTTTCTCTCGCTCTTGTAAAGTACTCCCTTTTAAATAAAATTTAAAGTTTGCTGTACATCTCCCTCTCTACTGAGCACAATCTACCGGCTTCGGTAATTTCTTTTCTTTTGTATTATTTTTTATATATATTCTCTGGTTTAGCCTAAATGATAGGTTAAATACCTTGTGTTGAACTATGTTACACTAGACTACTGGCTATTATGACAAAAATGCTTTAATTAGCAGAAATTTATGTGAGAAAGTACTGAGGTCGGGCAGAGGATGACTCAAACGGAATGTCTGAAGCTCAGACGGATGGTCCTGTTTTAGCCCGCTGAGCCGAGGTGGCGTTAGGACGTTTTTTTGGGCCTGCTATGAGTTAAGACAACCTCTATGACAGAGTTATTGACCCGCTAAATGACCGTCTGGTAGTGCTCTCTCTGTGATCCCTTCAGCATGTTATGGTATCAGAGCCATGGTATTCATGTAGTAATATGCGACATATGTTCAACACTCTTTCTAAACGATGAATATCATAAAAACAAAAATACTGTTAAAAACAGTAAAAAAGAAGAGTATGATATACCTCAACACTTGGATCTACTTAATAAATGGACTATTCCAAAGATCCAGCCCAAATTAATATATCAAATAGGTACTTTTGAAAAAATTAGTTTTTAAAAGAGACCATCACTGTTGCTAGCCTTTAAATTATTAAACGACAGTGATATGTCCCCTTATAGGGAAACCCATAGATACATGCTTGTTGGGTTAGTATAAGTTGCATTTAAGCCACTTACATTAAGAGGCTTACCTGAAAGCTTTATAGCAACTTTGAGAGATGGCAGGAACCAGAACTAAAAAAATCCCTCATAGGGACTGTTCAAACCATTCTAGCATATGGTCATGTATATTTTAATGCATACCCTAACTTGCAGGTATCCTTGCAAGATGAGAATTCTATGAACGCTTTAATATTAAGTGTGAAATTACATGGGTATGATTATATGCCTGGAACTGAGGTTATATGTATTTGTTATAAGATTTATTTCAAACCTTTATATACTATGAATCCTATGTGTAAAATTATGGATTTTAAAAATGAGACTATTTTAATAGAAACTAATTTTGGTAAATCCAAGATTATAACCAGAAGACCTATCAAGTGGGATGAAATTGATTTTCCCAAAGAATGGGTCATAAAAGGAACTGCTCATCCTTAGAATGATTTTAATTAAGATATTACTGAAATTGAGCAGACCTCAGATGAGATTGTCAAGTTAAAATTTTCTGAACCAACATACTTGACAAATAATCTTAGATCCAGATCTATTAGGTCTGATTTTTCAAATCGTTCTTATATATCGCCAGCCGATTATATTGTTAGATCTCCATCACGAGCTTCTATTTCTTGTATCAGAGAAAGTGAGGATTTTATTAATTCTCGTATTAGAGAAATTGATGATAATAGAATTGATAAAATCATACTTGGTAGAGATAATATTGCCAATGGTGTCAAAGGCGACCCAGAGATAACTGAGCCAGACATGGATTTTCCTACTGTTTAATGGATAAAACTCCAAAAATTGATTTTAGTTGGGGATCACTTGCGAGAAAAATGATAAGTGACGAGTTCTGTAAACCCAGATGGGAACCGTTTAAAAAATGTTTTTTCGAAGCTTTTGATAAGGAAGACAGAACATTCCTTCAAGAAGAGTTTTACAAAGATCTTTCTGAAGAAAATATGATTATATCTTTTGTTCCTTGGTTTATGTCTAAATATGTTGGAGATTATATCTCTGTTTTAGAAAAGGGAATATAAATTGACAAGTGGGGAAATTGTTCATACTGTTTTACCCACACAACAACCTTTTTAAATTGAAAAGGATGAAGTAATTAATTTTGCAGCTTTTTAAAATTATTGGAAAATGAGACTTTACAAATTACTACTAAGCATATTAATATTATGCTAATACAAAATAATTATACAAATGTTTATATGATTAGGGAACAGATTGTTCTTTTACATGATAGAGTAGAAAACTTGATTTCAGAAATTAAAAAATTACATTCTCCTACTAGTTTTCATACCGCTGTCGCCACTCCTAGTGTGCAGCCTCCCCTTGAAATCAAAGACTTCAAGTTAAAAGCGTACTCAGAACTTGGTCAATTACTTGAAGACAAATTTAAGGGATTGAAGATTAGTCCTTTAACGGGTGAAGGAGGGGATGATTATAATTTTGACCTTTCTGGAGATGATTATAGGCAGAAGGTGTTAGATGAAATCAATAACCTAGAAAAGTATGCTAGGAAACCAGTCCAAATGATGTACTACTATCCTTGACTAGACCTACTCCTCGGGATGTTTTATTCGAGGAACATGAGATTGTTGATAACAGTTCTAATGGGAAAAACATCTATGAATGGAACATATATGGGTATACTGAAAGACAGATTTATACAGTGATTCATAGAATGCTTATGTACAGTATGATCTGCAAAGCTAATAAAATTCAGATAAGACTGTTGCAGAAATGATTATATTAGGGTTTACTGTCAATTGAAAGGTTGGTGGGACAATTATTTAACCCAAAATCAATGTAATAGTATTATTACTGCGGTTAAAATTGATTCAGGAACAGAACCGCAAGAGAATGTTGTCTACGCATTAGGCATCATTATATAACATTTCACTGGAAGATGGACAAATGACAGTGAAAATATTAGGACTCTGCTCCAAAACTTAAGATGCAAAACTCACCTCATTTAGGTGGTACAAGGATGTATTCTTTAGTAGGGTTATGGAATTACCAGAGTGTAACCACTCATTTGAAATCCAAATTTATAGACAATACCTTTTTGCTGAAAGAGTCAGGAAAGCTCTAAGGCAGGGAGGAATCAATATCAATTATGATAATTATACCTATGGGAAGTTAATATGTATCCAAGAAGGTTTAGCCTTATGTAATAAGATCAAGTTGAATCAGCAGATCAAAAGACAGTGTCTTAATGAAAGACAACAATTGGGTGAATTTTGTGGACAATTTGGAATGGAGTTACCAAAGTCCAAAGAGCCTCATAGGCACAAAAAGAAAAATGAAAAGAATTTCCAAGAATGGAAATCGAAACGTTTGAAGGCAAGAAGAAAGCGTGAATTCAAGACCCAAAAAAATTATGTAAAATCAAAAAATCCAAAAGCCTGCTGGAAATGTGGTAGGACATGTCATTATTATAAGGACTGAAGTTAAGGAAAAGATCAAAGCTCTTAATATTGATGAAGATCTTAAGGATACATTATCCAAACTATTATTGAATTCCGAGCCGGAAGATTCAGGTTCAAAATCAGATGTAGCAAAGGATTCATCCTCAGTTGAGGAAATCAGAGTTCTTAATAATGGAAAGTATATCTCTTCTGATACATAGGAGGATTGCATGCCAATTAGGACAACCTTGTTCCAGCAAGAACAACAAGGAAGAAAATGAATTCTATAATATATTTTTTCAGTTCAAGGACATGAATGTTAATGGCCTAAAAATCTGACATTTGTTTGAAAAAGAGCCATTTTTGGTTTTGATATAACCAATCCATTTTGAATAATAATCTTCTTGAATATATCAAGATGCTTAAAATGGGTTTCTATATTATTTGAGAATGCCAAAATATCATCGATATAAACAATAATGAAATTACTATATGACATGAAAATATCATTCATGATATTCTGAAATTCAGAAGGAGCATTTTTCAATCCAAATGACATAACATTCCATTTGAATTGCCCTACTGGAACATTTAAAGCAGTTTTATATTTATCTGCTTCAGCAATTTGAATCTGCCAATATCCTGATTTTAAATCAAATTTGGAAAATATAATAGCACTATTAAGTCTATCAAGTAAATCCTTTTTATTATGGATAGAATATCTAATCCATTTTAAAACTTTATTAAGAGGTTTATAATTAATAACAAGTCTAGGAACTCCTCTTTGTTATTCAACATGTTTATTAACATAAAAAGCAGTATATGACCAATGAGATTTTAAAGGTTTTATTAAACCTTTTTGTAAAAGAGAAGAAATTTCTTTTTTACACAATTTTAAATATTCAGAATTCATTTGGCATGGTCTTGCCTTAGTAGGAATATTCCTTTCATCAAAATCTTCTTCACATGGAAGAGTAACAACATGCTTTTTCCTATTGCAAAAGGCATTTGGATGATCACTACAAATTTGTAATGAAAACTTATTTTTATGAAATCAACCTTTTGCTGCAATTTAGGATTCTGCAAAAGTTCTTCAATATTAAGAGTATAAATTTCTTGTTTAAGAAAACTGATTTGTTGATGTTTATTCACCAACCTATCTTTTATTTGGTTTAAAATTCTTGAAAATGGTTCAGTTATGAACTGAAACTTGAGTTATTTTCCTTCAAAAGTTCCCATAATACCATCTTTATCAATTCTTATAATGGGAAATATTTTTTGTATAAATGGTGTTGTTCCCAAAATGATTTGGCTAGAAATATCTTTTACTAGCACAAAACTGTCTGATATGTAGACCTTTTCTTTGCAGATATATGATTTTGGTAATTTAAAAGCAATTTGTAATATCTGTCCATTAGCAGATCTTGCACTATGAGTAGTTTTATGAATATATTTAGAAGGAATCAATCCTTCTTGTATACAATTTACATCTGCTCCAGTGTCTACTAAAGCATTAAACTCTCTTTTAAAATTATAATCGATTAAAAGAGTGATTTTTATAAAAAAAACTTTTGAGAAGTTATAAGTTCAAGAGTCTGTAGGAAATTTTCCTCTTCATTACATGTACTTGTAGCAGTTATTTCCTCCAAGGTAGGGGTGTCTAGATCCAAGGTAGTGCCGTCTATGATTTGGAGATTCTATTATCTAACACGGTATTATGTTTCTTGAGCTATGAGATTTCTCCTTTTAGATTATCAATCTCCTTTTCCAAATCTCTGGGAGTACTTTTTGAGCTCGGACATGGTATATGTACCTGACTTATCCAGAACTTGTCTTTCATTTGAAGCTTCAGGGACATCCTGGATTTGATCTCTAATCTTGGATCTTATATCTGGATCCTTAATCATCCTTAATAATTCCATGAGGTTAATTATAGAACTCATTTTCTTCCTTGTTCTTCTTACTGGAACAAGGTTGTCCTAATTGACATTGGGTGCATTCATCTTCTGTATCAGAAGAAATATACTTCTCATTATTTAGTACTCTGATATCCTCATATGAGGAAGAGTCCTTTGTAATATCAGATTCGAAACCTGAATCTTCTGGCTCCGAATTTAACAATAACTTGGATAATGTATCCTTTAAATCATCATCGATGTTAAGTGCTTTGATTTTTTCCTTAACCTTGCAATCCTTATGATAGTGCCCTGTTCTTCCACACTTCCAACATGCTTTAGGATAGGATTCTTAGACTTCATGAATTTCTTGCGAGTTTTAAACTCCCTTTTTCTTCGAGCTTTCTTCTCCAAGCGCCTTTCTTTCCATGCTTGGAACTTCTTATCATTTTTCTTCTTGCGCCTATGAGGCTCTTTAGACTTGGGTAATTCCATCCCAAATTGTCCGCAAAACTCACCCAATTGTTGTCTTTCATTAAGACTTTGTTGTTTGATTTGTTGATTCATCTTTATTTCATTGCATAAGGCTAAACCTTCTTGGATACATGTTTCTATTAGCTTTTCATATGTATAATTATCATAATTGATACTAACCCCTCCTTCTAGGCAAACCGTCTATAAACATGGACTTCCAATGAGAGTGATTACACTCTGGTAGTTTCATAACCCTGCTAAGGAATACATCCTTATACCACATAAATGAGGTAAGGGTTTTACATCTAAGATTTTGGAGCATCGCCCTTATATTTTCACCGTCATCTGACCATCGACTAGTGAAGTGCTCTATAATATTAATAGCTAACGAGTAAACAACATTCTGTTCCGGTTCTGCTGTCGATCCACTAGGCTTAATTTTTTCAGCAGTTTGAATCTTATTATGTTGCTCCTTGATTAAATAATTATCCCACCAACCTTTTAATTGGCCAGTAAACCCTGCAACAATCATTTCTGCAATGGTTTTATCAGAATTATTATTGGCTTTGCAGATCGTACTGTACATAAGCATTCTATGTACCTATGTACCGCCGTATAAATCTGTCTTTCGGTATAACCGTCTATGTTCCATTCATAGATATTCTTTCCACTATAACTATTTTTATCAACAATCTGTTGTTCCTCAAATAAAACATCCCGAGGAGTAGGTCGAGGGTAATAGTACATCCTTTGTACTGGTTTTCTCTTGCTGGTTATTTGCTTGTGATTATGCTCTGTCTTGAGCCGAGGGTCTCTCGGAAACAACCGCTCTACCTGCCAAGATAGAGGTAAGGTCTGCGTATACTTTACCCTCCCCAGACATGTGGGATTTCACTGGGTATGTTGTTGTTGTTGTACTGCAACATAGTAAATGCCTCGCTGACTTTTCTGACGGAGAACTTTTGGTACCAATTAGAATAGCACATCCTGTCGAAAATTCTGCACCCTACAGGAGTTATTTTCATCATGGTAGGACATTGGCACTATCAACTTTGCATTTCTCTGCAAATACTTCGTCCTAAACACAGCCATCCATGCAGTAACAAGTAAATTTAGCATATTGTTTGCTGTATTGGTCAGTTACCTGCTTGTTTCCTCTCTCCAAAAATAAATAAGTTAATGACAAGATGCTTTGCATCAGAGCAGCATACTGGGAAAGTTGGCGCCACTCCATTTATTTTTTTGCCCCTTTCTTCCCACTTGGTCATCTACCCTTGTCAACCAAGATAATCAAGTACAAGGCCTTTACCCAAAAGTTTCTGGTGCCTGCAGGCAGAGATGTGTCATCTGGCATGCCAGTCCATTGTGGTGTTGGCAGGCCACATTCTCTATTCTCTACAAAAAAACTATTAAATTCATAGGTTGCTTTGAAGTTACATGTTGTTGTTCAATTAAAGGAAGACTAGAAGATTTTGTATGAGAGGAGGATTGTGCTTATTTGCTTGGAAGGTTAATATCATAAAAACATCTCGTGCTTGGGAACAGACAGAATACCCTTCTCTTTTACTTTCAATATGCATCGCTCTTTTGTGCTTTTACCATGTTTGCCTTTGGGGCATCACAATGTGATCATTCATCTCGTTTTTTGATAATATCTAGAAGCTGGTTGACTTTTTCTCTCGTTCCATTTCCTACTAGACAAATCATGCCTATTGGCTATTTGCATTTGCTTACAGCGGATCTGCATTGCAGCAAGTTCTCTCGACGTTACTGTTAATTTTAGACCATACAAGTTGGTCATTCGATTTTGATTCCCGTATTAATTACCTCATATAGATCTGGCGGGCTGTGTACGATAATGATATCCACTTGCTATGTTTGACTTACTTCTGTGAAGAATCTTTGTGCTATCAACATGATGTTGTTCTCTATTGCTTTGGTACTCATGGGCAGAACTTGATACTACCAACAGGTTTTGCGAGGTTTAAGGAGATTGAAAGGTACTTCAAACGATAAAAAGGGAAAAATGTCGGTAGAAACTAAGCAGCTGTTTGATCAGCTAACAGAAGATGCTATGAAGCTGATGGAGAATGGAGATTTTAGTTAAGTTTGTTTGCATAATAACTGTATTGCAAGGTAATTTTTTAATACAGTACCAAGGACAGCTTTAACTTATCTTTAAGTCTACTTGTTTCACAGACGTGTATGATGAAAAGCAAGAGAGTTTCCAGAGGGAAGCAGGTACTTGCCATTGTGTTGTTCCCTCTTTTTCTCTTGACATTTTTTCCACCATGACCCTGACTTGGGAAATAGAAAATATATGATGGAAGTATTGCATTTTCTTAATTTGCATTTTGTATTTCTCCAGAGGGATATGAGAAGCTAGCTCAGGAAAGACGGGGTAAATCGATTGAATCAATGCAGCCTAAGCCCGATAATATCCTCGATGAAGATTTCCTTCCCAGTGGTTCAACTGCTACTGCAGGAGGACATTCTATGCATAATGCAGATGTAGCTCCATCAAATTCATATAACTCAGCTACCAAGAATGATGATGCATTTGACATGTTTGGTGAAGACGATGAAAGTATTCCAGCTAATCCTGCCTCTAATGGAGGTAGTTTGATCCCTAAACACATAAAGAATTGACATTACTAACAAATTTAGTCCATTATTCTATGTGAGATGAGATGACATGGGTTTTAGCATGTTTCCTCTTTCCACATACGTGACTCACACTCAATGTAAACTGTAGGTGATCAGCATGGCGATTATGTCTTTGATGAGTCCTCTGGGTATGTTTCTACCTTTTAGCTCATTATACTGCTTTTGTCCTTCTGCTCAATAGTGTGCGGACATTCTTAAAAAAATCAAACCGTATGGAGGATCCTAGTAAGTAAGAAATCAAACGGTATCATTTTGAAATTCCACTGGATTTAATTGGGTGCAGGTTATTGTAGGGTTAATCCTTGTTCAATCAAAGAACTATTCAACGTTGGTAGTTCTAAAGGAAGAGGATCCTATGAAATCTATTTGAACATAGTTCTTTCGGAGTTTTCCATTCCAATAATGGCGTATTTTTTCTTTAGTCCCCTGTATTGTGTCAACATTCTTTTCTAGTTGATATTGTTGGCAGAAGTGTTCCCTTTATTCCGTTTGTCAGTTCCGGGCAACTTAACTCTTGTTTCCGAACGTGATAGCATTTGTTTTGGAAGTTCATGGTAGTATGCATAGTTCTTTACTTTGATATGATAATATGATATCCATCTTGTTTTAGCAGTGGCAGGGATCAAAAAAATAATTAACAAGTAGGGGTTACCTGCTTGTCTAATCTTTCCTACATCGACTTGATAAGAGCAGATAGGAGATATTAAGAGAGAGATGAATGGTTCATGTTCTTCTATCCGTCTAGGAACTTCAATTCCATTGTTTAAGGAGCTGCCAAGTCTTGATAGTTGGAATCTGCCCTTTATGCCCTCTTGCATTTTTTTGGTATTGCGCTCTCTCAAACTTAACATGTTACTCTTTTTTGGTTTCTTGTCGACCAGTTATTACTACAGCAGCAGTTTGGGATACTATTATGATCCATCATCTGGACTGTATTGCCATGCATCATCAGGACAATGGTAATGACAAAATTTGGATATTGATCTCCTATTTTTGATTTGTCATTTGCAATTCGTGAATACCGGATAGTACAGTGTGATCTGCTGTTGAACCTGCCTAAACGAGCATGTTTTTAACTGTTTTGGCTTTGATGTATCAAATGTAGGTACTCGTATAATGATGAATCGGGCATATACCAAGAGGTGCCACAGGCTACATCTGATGCAAATTAAAATGGGCCGTGTCCTGGTGATAGTTTTCTTTGACAAAGCCGTCCGCTTGCCGCATTTGTCAAACTTATTGGATCTCAACCTTTGGAAACAATATATTTGAGAAATGCTTTTGTACACTCTGCCCAGTGCCCGCTGTAAACATCATGGTTACAATAGTATATTTTCGTTTGCGTACAAGCAGGTGTACAGTGAATTCATAGCTTGGTGAGAAGACAAAGTTGTTTCTTGGATCTTCTTGTGATAATCTCGTAGGGCTCTTGTTCTTGTAACCACAAAATGCTGCTAGTTTCCAGTTACCTCAAACTGTAAAATTGTTTACTAGTTTGCTTTTCCTTTTCTATTTATGACTGATCAATCAAAGATTAGGGCGTTTGATATTTTGAAAGTCGTCTTGGCTTCATCAATATCCTGTGTTACTATATTTCGAACATCCTGTGTTACTATATGTCTAATTTTAAGTACAAAATTAGACATTACCAACGCGGTAAGAGACGCCCCTGGTCATTTTTGTCTATTTATTTATTTTTCCTGGTTTTGGAGCAACCATTGGTGTGAAGGGTATTTTTAAGCAATTTGGCTAGTGCTAAAGTATTTTTGAACTAGTTGGATAATGTCAATGATATCTTTGAACAAAAAAAGTAATGGAGGATAAAATTGATATATTTTAAATATTTTTGGTCATTTTCCCTTTATATGGTAAAGAAGCAAAGAATACGTGTACTTCTTTGATAGATATGAAATATTTGGAGGGTTCGGATTGACTTTTAAAAAATGACTTATAAGTTGTTCTAACCAATTTTTGATTTTTGATTTATTTTTAGACTTTTTAAATCTAAAAATAAGTGTTTAAAATATTTTTTATCTCACTTCAAAAAGTAGAAAAGAGATTAAAAGTCAAAATATGTAAGTTTAGCATAAATATATTTAAAACCTTTCAATTATATATGTTCATAATATAGAAATCAACTTCACCGTCGTAAAAGGTGGATTAGTCCCTATTCAACAACTCTTGAATTACAATATTACATTCAGCCGCCGTACAAACTGTAATAATGCAACTGCCACGTGTCAGTTACTTCCTACGTGGACCAATGAGATCACTGAAACAGATTGTATATCTACCCTTCTTCTCATCCACGAATTTTATTCTCCCTTTCCCCACCCCCATAAATCCGTGCACACCACAACTTAGGTCACACTGCTACGTGTCATCCACTCCTAACACTACCTTATTTAAAAATTAACTTATTTAATAAAATATTCATCAAATATTCTTACATTAATTATATATCTCTTATTTTATCTAAAATTGTATTTCTATTGTAATTAGATCTCCTATTTTAAGTAAAATTATTTTTCCTATTGTAATTAAGTTGATTAGTTACCTAGGTTAGATATTATTGTACTGCTATATATATTGTACATTATTGATGAATAAAAAATATATTCCTTTACGGTATCAGTTGTCTAACCCTACACAAAAATACCCACCACGTCGTCGACCCCTCTCGGCCGCCACCCCAACTACGGAACCCTAGTTTTTTCGGCCACTCCCTCTCCCTTATCCTCCTAAATTTCATTCTTCATGGGTGACAAAAGCAAATTCCACCTTGCACTTGCAGTCAACAACATTAAAAATTTCATCCCCGTGACTCTTGAGATGGAAAATGACCAATACTCCACATGGGCGGAACTCTTCAAAATCCATTGTCGTGTCTACGAAGTTATCGACCACATCATCCATCCTAAATTGAAGTCTACAGACCCACCATCGACTTCGACTTCTGATGATGCACTTTGGTCTCGTTTGAATGCCGATGTCCTCCAGTGGATATATGACACGATCTCTAATGATCTGTTGCTCACAATCATTGAAACTGATGCCACTGCCAGCCAAACGTGGGAACGTTTGAAAAGTATTTTTCACAACAACAAAACTCAACGTGTGTTATACCTTGAAAATCAGTTCAAGGATGTTCATCAGGACGACTTCCCAATCGTATCTGCATATTGTCAAGAACTCAAGATGTTTGCCGACCACCTCTCCAACGTTGGCGCACCAGTCACTAATTAGTGATTGGTCATGCAACTTATTGAAGGCTTGAACGAATTTTATGACGACGTTGTTACATCCTTCAGCAATGCACACTGTTACCATCGTTTTATGAGACCCGTACGAAGTTAATTCTTGTGGAAACCCGGAAAATCAAATGCAACACCAATCAGGCCAGCATTGCAGACGCTGCCCTCACCACCAACCAATTCCGGCAGCCAGCACCGCCGACCCGAGGACCCGCAGCAGGCCGAATCGATCCGTAACAACCACCGAGGGCGGCAGACCGGCAAGGGCCACGGCGGACGGAATTCCGACAGCAACGACGGCGGCATGGGCCACTCCCCTCCTGCAGGAAATAGCCAACGACGACCACGACAGTGGCAGCAGCCTCCGCCCTACCCGCCGTGGGTTGCGTGGTCCCCACTATTATGGGCCCCTCCTCCTTGCCAATATCCGACATCCTCGTTGACTCCATTTCCGACCCGACAGGCCCAACCTAGCATATTCGACGCACGTCTACAACAAGCCTACACATCACATGCCCCCTTTCCCCGCCCTCAACTTATGCACCAACTGACATTGAGGTAGCTATGAACACAATGTCATTCAACGCTCCCGACAAAAATTGGTATATGGACACATGCACTACATCTCACATGACGGCATCACAAGGTACTCTCTCGGCTAATTTCAATTTGAGTAATTTAAATCGGAATATTATTATTGGTAGTGGACAAGACATTCATATTCGTGGTTTTGGTCATTCATCCTTATCCCCACCATATCCACCACTAATTTAAAAAATTGTCCTCCATGCTCCGAAACTCATTAAGAATTTAATCTATGTGCGACGTTTCATAACTAATAATAATGTTTCCCTTGACTTTGATCCTTTTGGTTTTCTGTGAAGGATTTTACGACATGAAGACGAATAATGAGATGTGACAGCACCAGAGATCTCTACCCTATTTCAAACGCCGTCAACAAACCAACCTCAGTTCTATCAACCTTTGCTGCTCTTTCGTCTTCCTTATGCCATTCTAGATTAGGACATCCGGGAGACTCTGTTTTACGCTCCCTTAAGAACAATAATTTTATTCAATGCAACTGTATTTCTAAGACTCCTATATGTGAATCCTGTGTTTTTGGAAAACATGTTAAATTACCATTTTATGCATCCACAAATTGTACTTTAATGCCTTTCGATATAATACATAGTGATTTGTGGACTTCCCCTGTTTTAAGTACGGCTAGCCATCGATATTATGTGTTGTTTTTGGACGATTATTCCAATTTTATATGAACTTTTCCAATTGGTAATAAATCCCAGGTCTACCCCATTTTTTCTTTATTTAGTGCTTTTGTAAAAACACAATTTGAAAAGAGCATTAAATATTTTTTAATGTGACAATGGCAGGGAATTCGATAATAACCAATTCAAATTGTTTTGCTCCAAAAATGTTCTTACCTTTCGGTTTTCCTGCCCTCACACCTCCTCCCAAAATGGTAAAGCCGAACGAAAAATCCCATAAATAACCTAATTCGTGCCCTACTTGCCCACACCTCAATTCCCCCTCAATTCTGGCATTACACTCTCTCCATGGCCACCTATCTCCTCAACATAATCTCAAACAAGTCTCTAGCTCTACGGTTGCCCACTTAAGTTCTGTTTAGTAGGAACCCCTCCTACCTGAAAGAAATAATCCCTTGATTATTTTCATTAATTGAAAGACTATATATACAATTTACATATTTTCATAATAGGAGAATTCTATTCATATTCTACTCCTAAAACCTTATTCTACAAGGATATTAACTATATGGTACGAGTACAAGACTAATTAAGGTACATTATAACTATACAAACTTGTGTACAATATGGACAATATCGAGAGGGAAGCCGAGACCAAGTATACATAGGATATACACGTGCATAACGTGTATATCGTATGTATACTCGGTATATTTAACACACCCCCATAGTCAAAGCGGGCGATTTTCGAACGCTGAGACTATCCCTAAAATCTTTAAAAATGACCGAGTGAAGACCCTTTGTAAAGATGTCGGCAATCTGATATCTTGATGGGATATGGCAGACGCATACCTGACCACGAACAACCTTTTCGCGAACAAAGTGAATGTCCATCTCGATATGCTTAGTGTACTGGTGCTGAACCGGATTACCAAAAAGGTAGATGACACTAACATTATCGCAATAAACCAATGTTGAATTCTGAATGGGACAATGAAGCTCCAAAAGCAAATTACATAACCAACATGATTCCGAGACCACATTCGCTACCCCTCGATACTCGGCCTCGGCACTGATCGGGACAATGTTGACTGACATTTTGCTGAGCATGAGACCAAGTTATTTCCAAGGAACATACAATAGCCAGACGTAGATCGTCTGGTGTTCGGACAACCACCCCAATCAGCATCCGCATACGAGACACGTGTGGATGTCGAGGAGGGATATAAATGCAAACCATAGTCCAGCGTCCCCTGAATATACCGAATGATGCATTTGATTGCATTCATATGCTCAACTCGAGGATCATGCATAAACAAATACACATGTTGGACATCATACGTAATATCTGGCCTCGTGAATGTTAGATACTGAAGGGCCCTGCAAGACTACGATAGCGGCTCAGATCCTCATATGGTATGTCGGCCACGGCACTAAGCTTGGGCTTAATATCAACCGGAGTGGAAGTGGATTTACATGATGACATCCCAGCCCTCTCAATGATCTCAGCTGCATACTTTCTTTGAGACAAGAACAACCCACCTGCATGCCGAGTGACAGCAATCCCCAAAAAATAACTCAAGGGCCCCAAGTCTTTCATAACAAACTCAGAGCTGAGCATTGTCATGATAGACTGGCGTAAGACATCAGAAGAGGCAGTCAAAATAATATCATCCACATATAATAGAATACATGCCAAGGACGAACCACGACAGTAGATGAACAAAGAGTTATCCGACCTGCTGTGAGTGAACCCAATCGTCGAAACATAGTCGGAAAACCTCGTATACCAGGCCCGTGGAGACTGTTTAAGCCCATATAAAAACTTCTTCAACAAACTGTTATGATGAGAATGTTTGGGATCCCTAAATCCCAAAGGCTGATGCATATACACTATTTCCTTGAGATCACCACGTAGGAAAATATTATTTACATCTAACTGATGAATCGACCATGCTTTCGAAAGAGCCAAGCTAAGCACAGTGCGAATGGTAGCCGGCTTAACCACCAGGCTAAACGTCTCACCACAATCTACTCCAACCTGCTGAGTCTTACCATCACCCACAAGTCGCGCCTTATGTCGGGTAAATGAACCATCTGAATTTTTCTTATGAGCAAAAATCCACATAGACCTAATTATGTTAATATCGGATGGACGGGGTACCAACTCCCACGTCTTATTATCAATAAGAGCATTATATTCATCTTTATAGCAATTTTCCAATTTGGGTCATTTAAAGCAAACACAGGATTCCGGGGTAAGGGTGATTTAAGAACATTAGAATATAAATTAAAATGTCTTTTTGTTTTAAAAAAACCCTGTTGGCTACGAGTGACCGGTCTATGACTCGAGGAAGAATTGGGTGGATTTTGGGAATTCGCTGGACTCGAGACGGACACGGTGAACAAAGACTGGACTAGTTGCGGGAGTGGGCTGGACTGGCCCTGAAACAGGCCCAATGATTATACTGGGTACTGTAGCTCGTGACGGGGCAGTGGGCCCGCTAGAGAATTTTGGGTGCGGGAGACGTCCGAAAAATGGTGAATAATATACAGGGATATACTATCATCCAAAAAATTATATGAACTAGGCACGAGAGTACTACCCTTAGCAAATGGAAATTAGGTTTCATAAAAAATTACATGGCGATTAATGATGATTTTATTAGAGGATAAATCAAAATATTTGTAACCACAATGATTAGACAGAAAATCCAAAAACACACACGGAGTAGACCAGGCCTGATGTTTGTTAATTGTGGTGGACGGGAATAACGAATAACACAAACACCCAAAAACCCGAAGATGTGAATACGAAGGAGTCTTATTATATAAAATTTGAAGGGGGGAAGAATATGTCAAACCTTTGGAAGGAATTATGTTAAGGAGATATGTAGCCATTTGTAGAGCATGATGCCAAAAAGACGGGGGTACAGAAGCATGAATTAATAAAGTTCGGACAATGTTATTTATGGAACGAATTTTGCGTTCGGCTTTCCCATTTTGTGAAGACGTATGAGGACAAGAAAAATGAAAATTGATTCCATTATTAACACAGAAATCCCGAAACACCCCATTGTCATATTCTTTGCCATTATCACACTGAATATTTTTGATTTCTCATTCGAATTGGGTTCTAATGAATGCTCTAAATTTTAAGAAGAAGGAAAAAACTTGAGATTTTTTCGCTATCAGAAACGTCCACAAAAACTTAGAATAATCATCCAAAAAGAGAACATAATACCGATGATCCAAAGAACTAAGAACAGGAGACGTCCATAAGTCGCTATGAATAATATCAAATGACATTAAAGTATGAGAATTTGAGTCTACAAATGGCAATATACCATTTTTTCCTAAAGAACAAGACTGCCAATTTGGAGTACTACGCGTAGCTTTACATGGAATAAAATTATTTTTATCTAATGATAACAAAATAGACGATCCCGGATGACCAAGACGAGCATGCTACAAGGAAGGAGAAAGGGCTGCAAACGCAGATGGCAAGGCTTGACTCGATGGACCAGAAATGGGTGTGATAGGATAAAGATCTCCCCTATATCACACCTCATGAGAGGACTCCCCGTCTTGAAATCCTCTACAGAGAAACCAAATGGATCAAATTCAACAGAAATGAAATTGTCAGTAGTGAATTTACAAACATAGACTAAATTTTTAATCAATTTGGGGGCATGTAAGGTGTTTTTCAAGATAAGAGGTGGATGAGGGAGAAATAAAGTTTTATGACCATAACCATGAATTGGAATAGAATTATCATTACCAACAATTATTCCTCGAGGGTTGCTCAAATTGGAATAAGACGAGAGCGTACCTGAATCGGATGTCACGTGGGTAGTGGCACCGGTGTCCATATACCAATTTGGATTCGGAGGATTTAAACCAAGCGTGTACATTGCGGCTTCAATGTCGGTAGACATGGGTGCCGCTGCGTGATGGGCCTGCGGGGGCTGAGGCCCAAGTACCCATGCTTGCTGCCTCGGCCCTGACGACTGGCTGTATGTGGTCCATGCAGAATTGGGCCTGGACTGCTGCTGGGCAGCCCACTGTCAGTGGGGTGAAACTTGAGTGGGCACAAAATATGGCTGTGGGGTCCACTGTCACTGCATAGGGGCCTAATGTGGGGCCCAGAATTGTTGTTGCTGCTTCTGACTCCCGCAAGGGCCCCCACCTCCACCACCATTCTGTCGGCTGCCGCTGTTGTTGCCGCCGCGGTTCTTGCCATTTTTCTTATTTTCACCCTTTTGCCGCCACTGTTGTTGCGGTTTTGGCTCGAGTTGTTGGAACTCGTAGGATAAACAGTGGACTCGGTCATCATGACTACGGGACTAGCACCGGTAGCCGCTCATTTTGCCATGCATGCTTCTTCGAGTGTAAGCGTAGAACGAGCCTTATAAAATTGCGGAAGCGGATTGCTTTGCCGAAGAAGCTTTCCAACACCATTATAGGCCTCGGAGAGGACGGAAACCATTTGGAGGACCAAACGATCATTCGAAATTGGCGCGCCAACATTACGAAGTTGGACCGCCAATTCCTTTAATCTTTTGCAATAAGCCAAAACGTTAGGGAAATCTTCCATATTGATGTGGGAGAAATCCTGCTCAAGAGTAACGACTCTTGAATTTTGATTATCTTGGAATATATCATGCAGTCTATTCCAAGTCGCCTGTGCCGTAGCGTCTGGCTCAATAATTGTTTGTAAAAGGTCGGTAGAAATTGTGGAATATATCCACTGGAGGACTGTGGCATCAAGAGTCGTCCACAACTTAGGATCATCCTCGCGTTTTGGCACCTCCGTATCCTCAGGAGCCGCGGGGATTATGTGATGGATGACTTGATGCGATCGTGCGTGAATTTTGAACAGTTCGGTCCACGTCGCATATTTGACGTTTTCTATTTCAAGAACAAAAAGGATGTTATTCTTGATGTTAGAAACTGTAAGGGCCGGATGAAACGTGTTCCGGGATGTAGACATATTGATATAACAATATGTGATTGAGGGATTTGGGAGAAAAAAATTGGGAAGAGAGGAGAGACCGTCGGGCACGAAATTCGAGAAATAAGGCTCGGAAATCGAGGCAGATGGCCGGTAAAGGGAGGAGGTCGACGGAAAGTATGAAGAGAGGAATAAAAACCTAGACTTCTGATACCATGAAAGAAATAATCTCTTGATTATTTTCATTAATTGAAAGACTATATATACAATTTACATATTTCCATAATAGGAGAATCCTATTTCTATTCTACTCCTAAAACCTTATTCTACAAGGATATTAACTATACAATTATAGTAAGAGTACAAGACTAATTAAGGTACACTACAACTATACCAACTTGTGTACAATATGTACAACATCGAGAGGGAAGCGGAGACCAAGTATACATAGGATATACACATGCATAACATGTATATCGTATGTATACTCGGTATATTTAACACTACCAACACTTGCGTATTTTTGGATGTCTCTGCTATCCTCTTCATCCGACCACTAACAAAATCCAACGCCGGTCTTCTCCGTGTGTGTTTCTGGGTTACCCCACGGAGATAGGTCGTTTGAGAAGACTACAACGATTAAATCTCGGTAACAACTCATTTCATGGAGATATTCCCTCAAATTTATCAAGATGCTCAAATCTTGTATCTCTTATCCTTGGAGGTAACAAGTTAGTAGGAAGCCTTCCTTCAGAGCTAGGCGCCTTGTCCAAACTCGAATTCTTGTTACTCACTCGAAACAGCTTGGCAGGTGAAATCCCTTCTTCTTTTGGAAACTTAACATCATTGAAAGGATTTTACGCACCATTGAATAATCTTCAGGGGAAAATCCCTGACTCACTCGGGCAGCTGAAGAACTTAGAAAGAATAGGAATAGTTGCAAACTATTTAACAGGTACTATCCCTTCTGCAATCTTCAACATATCTTCCATCAGAACATTTGACGTTGGAATGAACCAAATCCAAGGTACACTTCCTTCAAGTTTGGGAATCACCCTTCCCAATCTTGAATCATTTATCATCGGTGGGAACAACATGTCTGGATCGATCCCCTCTTCGTTGTTCAATTCATCAAAGCTACTTCATTTTCTTGCTGGACTTAATCAACTTACAGGAAGTGTACCAAGTCTTGAGAACCTGCACGAGTTTCAACAGTGAACCATTCCAGGGAATTATCTTGGAACTGGAGAACCGGATGATTTAAGTTTCATCGCCTCTCTGACTAACGCGTCTCATTTCAGAATTTTGGAGATGCAGTTCAATAATTTTGGAGGAATTCTGCCTGCATCATTCAGAAGTCTATCGACCGAGCTTCAGGTTGTGCAGTTGTCACACAACAGAATACGTGGTAACATACCGGCTGAGTTGGAAATTTCATCAACATGGAAGAATTTCAGGTGTGGGAAAACTTACTTACTGGTACTATTCCATTTAGTTTTGGGGAAGTTAATAAACTGCAGATTTTGGATTTGGGTCGGAATAGATTTTCAGGGAATATTCCATCATCTCTGGGAAATCTGAGTGTAGTAACCATGCTTCTTTTTAATGATAATAATCTTACAGGTGAGATACCAGTAAGTTTAGGAAACTGCAAATATCTGATTGAAATATATGTTGCTCAAAATAACCTGTTAGGACAGATACCTAAGGAACTTTTTGCTCTCTCTTCCTTAGTTGCTGTAGACATATCTGAGAACCATGGTTCAATTCCTTTTGAAGTTGGAAGCATGAGAAATCTTGAATATCTTAATGTTTCCGTGAATAACTTGACCGGTAAAATCCCAAGTACCATTGGTAGTTGATTGAGACTAGAAGCCTTAGACATGAAAGGGAACTTCTTTCAAGGGAATATTCCTCCTTCATTCAGTTCTTTGAGAGGTCTCCATGTTTTAGACCTTTCTAGGAATAATTTATCTGGCCAAGTACCAAAATACTTGGAGGAATTCAAGTTTCAACGCTTGAATTTATCGTTCAATGACTTCGAAGGAGTGTTACCAAATGAAGGCGTATTTAAGAATGCAAGTGCAATATCAGTAATTGGAAATCCAAAACTTTTTGGTGGTGTGCCTAACATACATCTTCCAGGATGTGACATCAAAAGATCGAATTTTTTTGATTCGAGGTTTATCCTCAAGATTGTTATCTCCGTTGTCTTTGGTATGCTAGTCAGTTTACTATTTTATTTCTTTTTAAAGAAACCGAAAAGGGTGACTGTATCAAGTTCAATTGGTGAGTCACTCATAAATATGCCTTACCAAAGTTTGCTTCAAGCTACTAATGGATTCTCCGAAGAAAACTTGATTGGTGCTGGTAGCTATGGGTCTGTTTATAAAGGAACTATTGATGGAGGAATAGTTGTTGCGGTGAAAGTATTAAAACTCTCTCGGCATGGAGCTTCCAAAAGCTTTATGGCTGAGTGTGAAGTCTTGAGAAACATATGACACAGGAATTTGGTCAAGGTTCTCACAGTTTGTTCAGGAATAGACTATCAAGGGAACGAATTTAAGGCTTTGGTTTACGAGTTTATGGTTAATGGAAGCCTCGAAGACTGGTTGCATCCAAGTCAGGCAGCTGAAACAAAAAAGTTGTATATTCTTCAAAGGCTCAACATTGCTATCGATGTTGCTTCTGCAATCGATTATCTTCATCACCACTGCGAGACTCCAATAGTTCACTGTGATCTCAAGCCAAGCGACATTCTTCTAGACAATCGATTGGTCAGGCATGTTGGTGATTTTGGTTTGGCAAAGTTCCTTCAACCAACTGCACAAAATTCTTCTATTTCAGAAGGAAGCTCTAGTCTTGTTAGAGGAACTATTGGTTTCAGTGTTTCAGGTAACATTTTTTTCTCATTTCTTCCATCTTTTCTTGAAAAACTAAACCATCCTGCCAGAGTAACTTATTCATCATGTTTATTCCTTTTTTTGTTTTGTTTGTGAATTGTAGAATATGGGATGGGAAGGGAGCTATCGACTTGTGGTGATGTGTACAGCTTCGGGATCCTCTTGTTAGAAATGTTCACAGGAAAAAGGCCTACAGATGGAATGTTTAGGGATGGTTTAAACCTTCCTAGTTATGCTATGCATGAATTGCTTAATGGATCTATGGAAGTCATAGATCCATTCCTTATTTACGAAGTAATGAAGACAATAAAGGTGAAAGCACAAGTATCTACCAGAATAAGGAGTATCTGGTTTCTGTTCTTCGAGTCGGGGTTGCTTGTTCTGCATATTCTGGAGCTGAAAGAATGAATATCACTGAAACTGTTTCCAAATTGTTCTCTATCAGAGAAGCTCTCTTAAAATCACAAAATAATTCAGGAGCATGTTGAATACATGTCATTTTCTTACCTAGTTCTAAATTAACTGTCTTTGTTGTAGTTACCAATAGGTATAATAAGTTTCTTCTTCAGTATTTAGGTCATTCATCACTTGATTGCATGATGTTAGAACTATAGAATATCTTGTATTAAGTACTCCCTCCGTTTAAACTTAAGTGTGTAATTTCACTTTTAGTTCTGTTTCAAAAAAAAAAAACTCTTTCTATATTTGTAACTCTCCGATTCCAACACTCTACATGACTTGTTTAAGACCACAAAATTCAAAGAGCATTTTGATAAATTGCACACATTTTGAGTTTAAGATCACAAGATTGGAAAATCTTCCTTATTTTCTTAAACTCCGTGTCTAGTCAAATTAAGACACTTAAATTGCAACGGAGAGAGTAAAAACTTTAATGTTCAAAGAGTTCTTTTCTAATTGTAAATCAAAAGCAGACTGTATAAATACAAGAACGGGAACTTTATTGAATCTGAGATTTCACAAGGTGGAAAATTGTTTTGGTTCTCATTACAATTTTCAAAAAGGAATAATAATCTACAAGCATGGCAAAAAAATTAAGCCACTATTTAGCAGTACTGCTTTTCTTTTTCATATTTTATTTCCACTGGTTTGCAACAATGTCAGCAAGATCAACTACCCTCTGTGAGTAACCCCATTCATTATCATACCAAGCAATAACCTTCACCATGTCATCTCCCATGACCATAGTGAGTGAAGCATCAACAGTTGATGACACGTCACTGCACCGGAAGTCGACTGACACGAGTGGTTCATCGCAGACATCGAGAATGCCTTTGAGCTCCTTGTCAGCAGCCTCTCTAAATGCAGCATTCACTTCCTCAGCAAATGTCTTCTTGGAGACTTGAACAACAAGGTCCACAACCGAAACGTTAGGGGTGGGCACACGGAGGGCAATGCCATTGAGCTTTCCCTTGAGGCTCGGGAGGACAAGGGCTACAGCCTTAGCAGCACCAGTTGAGGTTGGAACTATGTTGAGAGCTGCAGCTCTTGCACGTCTAAGATCCCTGTGGCTGGCATCAAGAAGCCTTTGGTCACCGGTGTAAGAGTGAGTAGTTGTCATTGTTCCCTTGATAATGCCTATGAAAGGAAAAATATTTGCTTATGAGTTTAAGTTATATATACTGATATATGCTTGTGTATAATTTAGATAAAGATGTATTACCGAATTTCTGGTCAAGAACCTTGACGAAAGGAGCAAGGCAGTTGGTAGTGCAAGAGGCATTGCTGATGATAGGTTCATCAGGGTTGTAGAGGTCAGCATTGACACCAACAACATAAGTAGGGATGTCACCTTTTCCGGGAGCGGTGATGAGCACCTTCTTGGCTCCGGCCTGGATGTGTTTCCCCGCGCCTTCTCTGTCAACAAACACTCCGGTACCTTCTATGACCAAGTCAATCCCAAGATCTCTGAATAAATTACACAATCATTTTGAACTATAGTTGCAGTTAGAGATTAATTATGTATCACAAGCTAGTAATATATGTTAGACAACACATGAGCTAAATTAAGCATGTTATTATGATTCATGGATAAATATGCTAAAACTTAGAACTACTATTTCAGTTTAGATAACTGATAATAGGAACTCCCCATATCATAATACAGAGTTTTTATTAGTCTTTTTGTCCCTCAATATATTACAAGTAACTAGCAATACTGGTCCAAGTTGAGCTTGGACAACACTTATTGCACTAAAGTGGAATTCTAATTTGTGAAAATTTAACTAAAGTTTGAGAGTGTAAAGAATTTTTGCACTAGTAGTCCTTAAAATAGATAACAACAAATAGTAAGGTGGATTGGTGACATGAGAAAGAGTAGAACTAACCTACTATAACCGGTTAGGATACATTTTTAACATAAAGTTCTTTACACTGTGAATCTATGTTGCTCGGACTCTCCAAAAATGGTGCCGCACCCGTGTCAGATGCTCTAAAAGTGCACTAGTTTTGGAGGACTCTACACATACTCGCCAGCATTTTTTAAGAGCCCGAGCAACATAGTTACGTTCTGAATCTATATAACTTAAATCCTTTTGTTACATGTTAGCATGAAAGAACTTACCCCCAGGGGAGGTTGCTTGGGTTGCGGTTGGAGACGACTTGGATGACTTTTCCGTCGACGGAGATGCCATCAGTGCCGACCGGCTTGACATCAGCATCAAAGATGCCAAGGGTGGAGTCATATTTGAGAAGGTGAGAAGCTTGCTTGACACCACCAGTGTCATTGATGGCAATGACATCAAGGGGAGAGTCTTTTCTACCATGCCAACACCTCAAGAAATTCCTTCCAATTCTTCCAAATCCATTGATGGCCACTTTCAACTTTGCCTCCACTGCTCTCCTCTTGTTCTGCCCTCCACCAATCTACCATTTTATGAAATCCAGTTACATGTAATTATCACAAGAAACATCTTGTTGTACAATGACCATAATAGTTGGAAGTACAGTGTACATGTTATACAATGTTATCATTTATTTTGTGGTCTAAATTTTCTTTAAGTATAGTGTCTGATCTTCCTTCAAACTTATCAAGTTGATGAATTTGCATCAACATCTTGTGTTGTGGCTACCTTTTTTCTTAAAAGATCTTTTTCTAACTCTTGGTGGTAATATTAATAAAGCACAAGAATTGCAATTGTTTAAGCATCAGCTAGAATTTAAAAGAACCTCAAATTTATCAAGTTACTTAGCCATTGGATTTAAAGTATCAAAGAAGATTAACAGTTAGGCTTAAAGTTTCTAACTTTTTTCTTTTAACCAAACATCAAATCTTCCTATACTAAAAAGCACTGAAAGTATATCCAATTGAAAAAGTGAATTAACAAAAATATGCTTCTCATCTATTCCAAAAGAGGGTCCTCTTACATTGTGCTTGAACAATTAACATTCAACATAAAAATTGAAGCACACTAGACAAAAAAGAAGAGAGAGCAAGTCTTGATCACAATAGACACGAAGAATACATATTCTTCTTAAGGATTTAAGTTATATACACTCACAGTATATTGACTCTTTACACTATCAATATAATTTAACATATTATAGTAGGTCAGTTAACAATATGATCATGTTACTAATTAATGGAGATTTACCTATATTTACCTTATAATTGATCTGATTATATATATAACTTTGTGCACTCAGTGCAGAGAACTTAAACTATCTTGTTCACTAAACTCGATCAAACTCAGAAATTTTAATGCAATAGTAGTAGTAGCAGCAGCAGCAGCAGTAGTAGTACTCACAACAGAGGTCTGGAAGGCAACAAGAGATAACAAGTCATCATTAGTTTTCCTCCCAAATGGAACAGCTGATGAGGTGCGCAGACCAGAGAACTCAGAGAATCCTTTGTTGCTGACCTGCACTTCAATAAAAAAAACAACTCAACAAAAATATTTAACAATAACTACGTCTCAGTTCGAACAAGTTGTAATTGGCTAATAACAAGAAAAAGAAGGATAATATTAATGAATGAAGGACCTGGAGAGAAGAGTTGGCTACTGAGAGAGCAGCCGAAGCCATTGTTCTTTTAGAATTGCAGCAGTACAGTAATGTGTAGTGATCAACAAGAATGTTGTTTTTGGTTTTGAAAGTTAATGAAATATGGATGGTATAAGGGGTGAGATGAATGGAGGGAAGAAAATGGATGAGATTATGGATGATAGCTAGATAGATAGCCTCTCACTCATTGTATGGCTGTGGTTGTCTACTTGTATGTTTTTTTCCTTATGTGCTAGACTTTTTGTTTTTTTTTGCATCATATGTTCCCTTTCTTTTAGCTGTTATTTGAAACTTGTTGGTTCGACTAATCTGACTTGATTTTTTTAATTAATGAATTTAACTTCTAGACAACATAGCGTAAATAACTATTCTCTATGTCCTAATTTATATGACATACTTTTCTTTTTAGACAATTCCAAAAAGAATAATATATTTCTTTATTTGATAATAATTCACTTTAAACTTTATCTTTTACGTTTAACGAGATGATTTATAACCACATAAATATCTTTAGTTTATTTTAGACCACAAGATTCACAAGTTTTTTTTTATTTCTTAAACTCATTATCAAGTTAAACTACATCATATAAATTGGGACGAAGAAAGTATTACATTATCATGTAAAAGATAACAGGTGAAATTAGTATAACTAATATCTATAACTTAGATTCGACAAATTTGAATTCAATTATATGTTCATTTTACCTCTTTTAATCAATGAGTACTGCTAAACATCAATAGAATAAACTAATTTTTACACTATTAGGTAAAAGGTAAGTATAAGTAATCATCCTGCACTTGCAGTAAACAACATCAAAAACTTTATCCCTATCACTCTTGAGATGGAAAAGGGTCAATACTCCTTGTGGGCGGAGCTTTTTAAGATCCATTGTCGTGTTTGCGAAGTTATCGACCACATCATCCCTCCTACACCGAAGTCTCTCGGTTTCGACTTATTATTATGCACTCTGGTCTCGTTTGGACGCAGGCGTCCTCCAGTGGATATACGACATAATCTCTAATGATCTGTAGCACACCATCATTGAGACCGATGCCATTACCCGCCAAACGTGGGAACATTTGGAAAGTATTTTCCACGACAACAAAACACAATGAGCGTTACACCTTGAAAATCAGTTCAAGGACGTTCATCATGACGATTTCCCAAACGTGTCTGCATATTGTCAAGAACTCAAGATGCTTGTTGACCAACTCTCCAACGTCGGCGCACCAGTCACTAATCAGCGATTGGTCATGCAACTTATTGCAGGTTTGAACGAATCCTATGACGGCGTTGCCACCATCCTTCAGCAATGCACGCCGTTAACTCCGTTTTATGAGGCCCGTTCGAAGCTTATTATTGAGGAAACCCAGAAAATCAAGTGCAACACCACTCAGGCCAGCATTACTGACGTCGCCCTCACCACCACCGTCGGGCCCTCTGCCGATGGCAGGGCCTCTAACTCCGGCTACCAGAACCATCATCCCGAGGACTCGCAGCAGCCCACATTCACCCGCAACAACCGCCAGAGCAGGCAGTCCCGCAAGGGCCGCGGCGGATGGAATTCCAACAACAACGACGGTGGGAAGGGGCAGTCCCCGCTGACAGGAAACAACCAGCAGTGACCACGGCAGTGGCAGCAGCTTCCGCCATGGGCTGCCTACTCGTCGTAGGCTGCATGGGCCTCACCGTCATGGGTCTCTCCTCCTAGCTCGTATCCGACATCCTCGTGGACCACCTCAGAACCGATAGGCCCACCCTGGCATACTCAGCCCGCGTCCCCAACAGACCTACACAACACATGCCCCTCCGCCCTCAACTTATGCATCGACTAACATTGTGACAGTTATGAATACAATGTCACTTAACGCTCCAACCGAAAATTGGTATATGGACACAAACGCCACATCTTACATGACGGCATCACAATGTACTCTCTCGTCTTATTCCAATTTGAGTAATTTTAATCGGAATATTATTGTTGGTAGTGGACAAGACATTCTCATTCGCGGTTTTGGTCATTCATCCTTATCCCCACCACATCCATCACTAATCTTAAAAAATGTCCTCCATGCTCCTAAAATCATTAAGAATCTAATCTATGTGATAGCACCTGAGATCTCTATCCTATTTCAAATGCCATCAACAATCCAGTCTCAGTTCTACCAACCTTTGCTGCTCATTCGTCTTCCTTATGACACTCTAGATTAGGATATCCGGGAGATTCTATTTTACGCTCCCTTAGAAAAAATAATTTTATTAATGACAACCGTATTTCTAGGACTCCTATATGTGAATCCTGCGTTTTTGGAAATATATTAAATTACCATTTTCATCATCCACAAATTATACTTTACTACCTTTCGATATCATACATAGTGATTTATGGACGTCCCCTGTTTTAAGTATGGCTGGCCATTGAAATTATGTGTTATTTTTGGACGATTATTCCAACTTTCTATGGACTTTTCCAATTGGCAATAAATCACAGGTCTACCCCATTTTTTCCTCATTTAGTGCTCTCGTAAAAACACAATTTGAAAAGAGCATTAAATGTTTTCAATGGCAGAAAATTCAATAATAATCAATTCAAACAGTTTTGCTCAAATAACGGTCTTACATTTCATTTTTCCTGCCCTCACACCTCCTCCAAAAATGGTAAGGCCGAACGGAAAAATCCGAATCATAAACAACCTAATTCGTGCCCACTTGCTCACGCCTCAATTCCCCCTCAATTCTGGCAGTACACACTCTTCATGTCCACCTATCTCCTAAACATAATCCAAACAAGTCTCTAGCTCAACGGTCGCCCACTCAAGTTCTGTTTTGTAGGAACCCCTCCTACCAACACTTGCATATCTTTGGATGTATCTGTTATCCTCTCCATCCGACCAGTCACAAACTCCAACCCCGGTCTTCCCTGTGTGTATTTCTGGGTTACCCCACTAATCATCGTGGTTACTCGTGCTATGACATGGCAAACAATAAAATTATTATTTTATGCCATATCTTATTTGATGAGTTTCAATTCTTCTTTGCCTCCCTAAACTCGACACATCGGCATTCCTATGACTTCTTAGATGATGGCCTGAACCCTCTTCTAATTCATCATTTACATAGTTCGCCATCCCAGACCCCATCACCCGCCCCCACCTTAAACAGTCCGGGACACACTGCCCACCCGGTTCTGCCGACAGTGGCCCAGAACAGCCCACCTCTGGGTGATTCCGCAACCACCTCTAGGCAAACCGAGCATAGGCTAGCCGGTTCCGCCACCCCTGCCCTTCCTCCTCCTCTAGGTAGTCCCGAGGCATACCCTCCGATCTCGCATCCCGAGACACGCTCTCGAACTATGAAAACATGTGCCATGTACAATATTCATAAACCTAAACGGCTGTTTAACCTATCCATTTCAGTTGTCCCTTTCCTTGTCCCTCGAAATACGAAGGATGCCTTGTCCGACCCTAATTGGAAAGCCACAATGATTGACGAATATAATGCTCTTATTGATAATAGGATTTGGGACCTAGTACCTCGTCCACCTGATGCTAACATTATTCGTTCTATGTGGATTTTTAGACATAAAAAGAAATCTTATGGTTCTTTTAAGAGGTACAAAGTTCATCTTGTAGGTGATGGCATGTCTCAACAGGTGGGAGTGGACTGTGATAAAACGTTCAGCCCGGTTGTAAAGCCCGCAACCATTCGGACCGTCCTCAGCATCGCTCTATCCAAGTCTTGGCTCATTCATCAGCTTGATGTTAAGAATGCATTCTTACATAAGGATCTTCATGAAACGGTATATATGCATCAACCTATGGGTGTCAGTGATCCTATTCATTCGGATTATGTGTGTCTGTTGCGAAAATCGCTCTATGGACTGAAACAAGCTCCTCGAGCATGGTACCAACGATTCGCTGATTAGGTCTTATCTATCAGTTTTTCACACAGCAGATCCGATCATTCCCTGCTCATCTACAACAAGGGTATAGACATGGCTTACCTATTATTATATGTTGATGACATAATCCTCACTGCATCATCTGATTCTTTCCGTCGGTCCATTATGTCTCTCATTTCCTTTGAGTTTGTTATGAAGGATCTGGGGGCCCTGAGTTATTTCTTGGGCATCTCTGTCACTCGACATTCTGGCGGCCTATTTCTGTGTGTCAGAAGAAGTACGCCGAAGAGATCATTGACCGTGCAGGCATGACATCTTGCAAGCCATCCCACACGCCAGTGGACACCAATTCCAAACTCAGCGTTGATTCCAGCCCCCCATATTCAGACCCGACTCATTATCGTAGCCTGGCTGGGGCCCTGCAGTACCTCACATTAACGAGACCTGACATATCCTATGCCGTGCAACAAATTTGCCTACACATGCACAATCCGACTGAAGCACATATGCATATCTTCAAACGTATTTTACTATACGTCCAAGGTACACTTCACTTCGGATTACATCTATACAAGTCCTCGCTCACTAGTCTCACTGCTTATTCTAATGCTAACTGGGGTGAATGTCCTGATATCCGACGCTCCACGTCTGGTTACTACGTTTTTCTCGGAGATAACCTATTGTCTTGGTCTTCCAAAAGGCAACCTACACTATCCCGATCCAGTGCCGAAGCAGAGTACAGAGGTGTCGCCAATGTCGTCTCTGAGTCTTGTTGGATCCATAACCTTCTACTTGAGCTTCACTGCCCGATTCAAAAGGCAACACTGGTCTACTATGATAATATTATTGCGATATATCTTTCCGGCAATCCCATCCAACATCAGCGCACTAAACACATTGAGATGAACATTCATTTCGTTCGCGACAAAGTGGCTCGTTGTCAAGTTCGTGTCCTTCATGTTCCTTCCAGATATCAGATTGCCGACATCTTACCCAAAGAACTTCCGCGCATACTATTTGATGATTTTCGAGCCAGTCTCAGCGTTTGTGAACCTCCCGCTTCGACTGCGGGGTATAATAGAATATTTCCCGAATATTTTTTCATTAATTGTATATCTCTTATTTTAGGTAGAATTTTATTCCTATTGTAATTAGGTATCCCATTTTAGGTAGAATTATATTTTCTATTGTAATTAGGTTGATTAGTTGTATAATTTAAATATTCTTGTACTACTATATATATTGTACATTATTGATAAATACAATCAAGGAACATATTCTTTTAATATCCATAAGAAATTGCCACCTTGTCACAGAGACTCCCTGCCATTGGACAGCCAATGACTAGAAATCCTTTGTCCATATCCATCTTATATTACCTCATTATAAAAATGTATTTCTTCACATTTGGTCCCAATGATCTTTATAAGGACTTCAAAAGCAACCTTGTTAGAACCCCATTGCAAATTTGTGGCTTCAAAAAGTTTTCTTCCTTTATATGATATCTACTACCCTTATCCTCTAAATTTGAAATAGTGGTTTGTTTGGAATGAAGGAAAATGTTTCTTTCTAAAAAATACTTTTCTAAGAAATAAATGATTTCTTATTAACTTAACTTTCGTAAGTAAATAGATGATTTCTTATTAACTTTTGATATTTCATAAATAAATAGATAATATTATATCTTATTTGCTTGATCGCATTAAATTACTATTATTTGACTAACTGGAAGACTAAACTATTTATTTCACTATCGTTGATAAGAAGTCCACTAGGATAGCAAAATCATTTTCTCTATCTAATATTGTTGTAAAATCATGTGATACGTGCAATAAGATTTAAAGGTTGTTGATGAATCCTTAAATTTCTCAAGCATTGATCATAAGCTACTCACAATGTTATTTTGCTTGAACCAATCACCAACCAATATGGTGTTTTCCTCCACTACAATCTAGATTAATACCACCATAATCAAATATAAATCATTTGTCTCCTCAATACTCATCCTATTCAATTTATGCTTATTTGTCTTAAATTTCATGTTGTTTGATCCAACAACAAAGTTTTTCATAAAATACAATCTAAGTTCTTCTAACTAAATTTTATTATCAATTATTTTTTATGGGGAGATCGAATTCACGCAACTATTGGACGATATGTTGTTTATAAATTCAAAACAAAAATATAGGAACTGAATTATATATTATAAGAATTTTGTTGGTGGACCAAATAACATGATATTTAAGACCAATAAACACGAATTGAAGCTGACGTTTATTCATAGTAAGAGTGTGGAGGAGACAAATGATCCACATTTTGTTTATGGTGGCATTAAAATAGACTGCTCCTTTTCCTCTACTATTGGTTGGTGATTGGTTCAAAGAAAATAAATTCTTGAATTTTTTTATCAATTCTTCAATTACCTCTAAATATTATTGCACATATCACAAGATTTTACAATAATTTTAGATGGAAGAAATTATTTTTCCCTTCCCTGATGGCCTTCTTTCTTATCAACGGTCGTGAATCAAATAGTTTAACTTTCATAGTTGAATAAATAATAACAATTTAATGTGCTCAAGCAAATAAAATATTTTTTCTTTAATGTGCTCAAATAAAATAATTTTTCTTTTCTTTAATGTGCTCAAGCAAATAGAATAATTTTTAATAGCAAATAAAATACTTTAATTTTGGTTTGCTTTCTTTGAGCCGAGAATCAATCGGAAACGTCGTCTCTCTACCTCTCGTGGTAGGAATTAGGTCTGCGTACAATCTACCCTCTCCAGACCCATTTGTGGGATTACACTGGGTAGGTTGTTGCTGTTGCATTATATAAATTGTCAAACAAGATACAATGAACTGCATTTGTCAAATGATATTATACAATGCTTCTCATAATATGTGTAGTTGTATTTCTAGGTATATTGATCTCACAATCAAATTATACAATTCTTCTCAATCTTTCTTAACTAATTTACAAAATGTGGTCCAAGACTTCTTCATTTGACAACACTAATGAATGTTGCATTTTCCATTATGAGATACAGAAGATACATTGAACAAGTAAACTTCATAAGATCAAATCTTTGTTGATGCTCTACTAGTTTTCTTCGCTGGTCGCCACACCCCATTAGTAGTTCTGATAGTATTCGGAGAGTCCTTCAGAGATGTTTGAAGCTGAACTTCCAATTTTGAAGGGTCCAAAGACAGCATTACGCGGATAAAATCATCTAAATCAAAGCCGCTTCCTGTATCTGTGTTATTGTCATTGACGTTAGATGATGAGGGGGCAGCTGATTCTTCTGTGTTCCCATCCGTGTCATCTCCAGCAATAGTATTAGAAGTAGACTCCTTTACCTTGTAATAAGAGTTTTGATCTAAATTCAAGAGCCTCTTTATGCTATCAATTGCTGGATCAATGACGTCTAAGAAACCCATAATCCACGACTCATCGTCGACAACTTCAGTACGCTGTTACACAAGGAAAGGAGATCATTTCTCAGTTTTCGGCTAAATTTGTATTCCTTCATTAGTTTCTTTGATGACTCTATTCACAAATTACATTGATTATATGCAAGTATTATGAATCTAAAAGACCATTTACTACTTCCAAGATAGGTAACCAATGCCAAAATCGGTGTCAAAGTATGAACAAGGACATCTAGTGATTATAAAGATGGGAAGTGCAGCTATATGGAACACTCGTTTAATTAAGCAGTAGTAACGAATATCAGGAACACCACTAAAAATGTGCGCACTTATATCCGTGGAGAATTCTCATTTACCTGTTGAAAGTAGAGGTTACGAATTTCCTCTGCACACACAGAGTTACCTTGGTCTTCCTCCAAATTTGCCCATGTCATCCATGTTATATAGCTCTGAGAGTTTATGTTCAGAGAAGATCTAAATAATCTTCGAGCAGCTGAAAAGTTTCCAGATTTTTGCTCCAAAACACCCCAAGCCTATAAAGCACATAAAAATATTAAAACAATTCTCAGTACATTTCCTATGGGAAACATTACATGTAAGCAAAATTTACTTATTTATTGGAGCATAGAACAGATTAAGATGCGCGCTAGGAATATGTGTTTGATGGTAACACTCTAGAAGTGCTAAGAAGACCAGTTCAAGAGTTCACATTATCTTTAACTAACCTTGGACTAATAATACAATCATATTATTAATGGTTCGGAGAATTCTTTCGGCTTTCCCGGCGGCTCACTGCCCGAGACCCAATCTTTTCTCGTACTTCCAAGAAAACAAATTTGCAGCAAAAGTTTGATTTGCTGTTCATGGGTGAAAGAACATACTGCCTGCTTTCTTCACTTTTCCTTTAATCAAGAAACACCTTTGTCTATGTTTTGCTTTCTTTTTTTTCTTTCACCGAGTAAAACAAGCAAAATCTTTTCTTTTCTGTCTCAATTAATTTTGACTCGTTTGGATTTTTCGTAACGGACCTCCGTACCGGAAAACTCCTTACGAGATGCAATAGTGAGGGGGACCTCTATATGTTCCTACTCACATCCGCTGCTAGTGTCACTCCTCCCACCGTTTTAACAACCATGTCTCCCTCTACGTGGCATAGTAGACTTGGTCATCCGGATTCTCACGTTTTTTATTCTCTTAGAAATCGAAATTTAATCCAATGCAACAAAGGGAATCTTTTCATAGTTGCTCCTCGTGTCAGTTAGGGAAACACGTTAAACTACCATTTGTGACTTCTATGAGTACTACTTTCTCTCCCTTTGATATTATTCACGCTGATGTATGGACATCTCCATAACCAACAATTTAGGTCACAAATATTATCTGGTATTTTGGATGATTTTTCTCACTTTCTTTGAGTCTATCCCCTCAAACTCAAATCTCAAGTCTTCTTCAAATTTGTTGAGTTTCGTACACTAGTCAAAACACAATTTGAAAAAGATAAAATTGTTTCAATGTGATAATGGTCGTGAGTTTAATAATTCTCTATTTCATATATTATGTGCGGACCGATACTTTGCTTAGCCAACACAATCTTTCGTTTCTCGTGCCCCCACACCTCCCCTCAAAATAGAAAAGCCGAAAGAATTCTCCGAACCATTAATAATATGATTCGTACCCTCTTTTTTCATGCGTCTCTCCCCCGTACATTTTGGTATATGCACTAAAAAGTGTAGAACACATTCTCAACATTTTACCTACCCGTGCAATTCAAAATAGGACACCCACAGAAATTCTCTTCCGTCGCGTCCCCACCTATGACCATCTTAGAATTTTCGGTTGTCTGTGTTACCCTAATCTAACATCCACGGCCCCCAACCAATTGGCACCCAGATCTACTCCGTGCGCCTTTCTAGGCTTCCCATCAAATCATAGGGGTACCTGTGCTATGAACTATCTACCGACAAAATCATAATCTCACGCCACATCACTTTTATCGAGTATGTTTTCCCGTTTGACAACATTAAAAAATTCCAAGTCACTAATTACAAATTTCTTGATGATTCGGACACATCACCGCTTGTCCACCAAGCTCTCCGACATGCTACCACTGTTCTGGCAACAGTCCGCACTCTGCCACCACCACCTCCCGTCACTGCCACTATCGGTGGTCAGTCCTCCGCCGGTACCACCACTACTACCCAATCACCGTCACTACATCACGCCGCTGCCACCGCTGGCAGTATCCCTGCTCTAGTCCAGTCAACACCGACTGCTTCCATTGTCCCTCCGTCGATTCCGGTCACCATCTTCGACACCCCATCGACGCCCAATGTGTCTCAGTCACCGGCCGCCACCAAACCCAATACTGTACCAGTCACCGGAACCTACAACAACACCAGTATCCGTTACAACACCACAACCCCACCACCGTCACCGTACCCGACAACAACCACCCCAACCCACATCGATCTACCCAGATTGATACCCACACCTCTCCCGATGTCTACCCCTGAACCTACCCACCCAGTTACCTCTCCCGTCGACCCATCCAACAGACTACGCACCCCATTTCCCGCAACCAGTGACCCGACAACACACCCCCACCAAAATACCCAATCTACCCCTAAACCCACGCACCATATGGCAACCCGTGATCAACACAGGATTTTCAAACCCAAAGTCCAATTTAACCTATCCACACAAACTATTTCCCCAATTCCCAAAAACCCAAAATTAGCCAAACAAGACCCCAATTGGAATAATGCCATGTGTGAGAAGTTTAATGCTTTAACGAAACAATACACTTGGGATTTGGTTCCTAGACCAGAGGGGGTGAATGTGATCCGATGCATGTGGCTTTTTCGCCACAATGGTGACCTAGAGAGGTACAAGGCAAGACTTGTGGCTAATGGCACTAATCAGCGGGAGGGTATTTATTGTGGTGAGACATTTAGTTCGGCTGTCAAACTGACCATCATTCGTGCAGTTCTGAGTATTGCTATGGGTAAGAACTGGCCTATTCATCAGCTTGATGTGAAAATGCGTTTCTCCGTTGGGATTTAAAAGAAACGATTTATATGCATCAACCACCTGGTTTTGTCCATCCAACAACCCCTCAGTATGTATGTCATCTCCGTAAGTCACTCTATGGCTTGAAACAGGCCCCTAGAGCGTGGTATGATCTATTTGCACAGTATATCATGCGGATTGGGTTTGTGTGCAGTAAGTGTGATAATTCTCTATTTATTTTTCATAGAGGTAGTAGCGTTGCATATTTATTATTGTATGTTGATGATATTGTTCTCACTGCCTTCTCTGATTTGTTGAAAAATGAGATCATTACACTACTCAAAACTGAATTTGCTATGACTGACTTGGAAAAGTTGAGCTATTTTTTGGGGATTTCTCTGACTAGATCTGCATATACTATGTTTCTTTGTCAGCGTAAGTATGCAAATGAGATTGTATACAGTGCTAAAATGGTGAATTGCAAGATCATGACTACTCCAGTTGACTCTAGATCAAAGCTTAGTGCTTTGGATGGTGATTCAGTGTCAGATCCCACTATTTACAGGAGTCTTGCAGGTGCACTACAGTACCTCACTTTCACCAGGTCTGATATTGCTTATGCTGTTCAGCAGGTATGCTTATTTATGCATGCCCCAGGGAGCCTCACTTTACTGCCTTCAAACGTATCATTCGATATGTTAAGGGCACACTTGATTATGGTTTGCATATATACCTCTCCGCACCGAACATGTTGTTGTCATATACGGATGCTGATTGGGCAGGTTGTCCGAACACGCGACGCTCCACCTCAGGCTATTGTGTGTTCTTAGGAGATAATCTTATTTCTTGGTCCGCCAAGAGGCAACCCACATTATCCCGTTCGAGTGCAGAAGCAGAATACAGAGGTGTTGCTAATGTTGTTGCTGAGATCTGTTGGCTCCGAAACCTTCTTTTGGAGCTTCAGTGTCCATTACGCAAGGCTTCTTTGGTTTATTGTGATAATATATCCGCCATATATCTGTCTCATAATCCGGTTCAGCATCAACGAACCAAGCACATTGAGACATCCACTTTGTTCGTGAGAAGGTTGCTCTCGGTCATGTCAGGGTATTGCATGTGTCTTCTTCATATCAATATGCGGATATATTCACCAAGGGCCTTCCTAGACAGTTATTCCTCAACTTCAGATCCAGTCTTAGCGTCCGGCCTCCCGCTCCGACTGAGGGGTGTATTAGCACGTGTGTACCACTATTGTATTTACCATATTTAGTGTTAGGTAATTATGGTAGAACTAGAATCCCTGTTGTATAAAGATTCCATATTGTACACCTATATATATTTTGTATTAATGAGAAAGGTTCCCCAAAGGAGATTAATACAATCTTACACATTGGTCTCCTAGAAATTTCTAACAATTCACTATTTGCATCAACTTTTTTTAGGAAAGCAAACTAGAAAATTACTCCTACTGAGTATTAATTAGACATGAACATTACCTGAAGACAGCGTGCAGCACTTTCAGTTGTTGAATTGATCGACAAAGCTCTCTGGTATAGTTCCCGAGCAGTGGAAATGTTTCCTTCTTTCCACTCCATCCAACCCCAAGCCTATATCAGTACCAAGTTTAGTCAGCATTTGGTCATTCACGCATTGTGGGAAAAATATGCAGTATTATTCTCCAACTTCTGTAGAAATTTTAATATTCAAAAGAAAAGTCTTACAATCCAAACTGGTTGATGCCTTGGATCCAGTTGAGATGCCCTCCAGAATAAAACTCGCACGAGGTTTGCACCGGAGTTCTTGTATTCTATCAAAGCAAGTGACTGAAGGAGAACAGGATCTCTAGGATTCACCATGTGCCCTATTGTTAGAAGTTTCCGTCCTTGGTCAATATTTCCCAGATTAGCTTCGAAAACTCCCCATACATGCCATGCGAACCTATTTTTCGGACTGGCCTGAACTGCTTTCTGCTTTGTCAGGAGTATCAAATACAAGAAAGAAAAAAAAATTGAAATTGAAGTAACAAATGCATCAAATAAATAGGAAATGCGATCAACTTCAGAAAATACAAACCTCAAATAGCTGCCTAGCAGCACAGTTGTTCTCTAACTGAGCCTCTAGTTGAGCCCATGCCTACACAAGAGAATACAAAACCACTATAAGGAATCCATCAAAGACATGCACGTCGAAAATAGCCGAGACAGATTAAAGTCTTCGGATAAATCTTACCAGCCAACTAGCACAACTTTTTCGGTTACACCTTGTCGCCTGCTTGAACAAATAGCGCGCTCTTTCATATCGTCTTGCTTTAGCTTCGAGGAGTGCAAGAGTTTGATATACGTACTCATTGCCTCCACAAAACTTGAGGCCTTTTCCAAGAAGATTTCTTGCCTTCTTTATATTACCTTGATTTAGCTCTAAAACTGCCCATCCGTGCCAGGCTGCAATATGCTTCTTATCAGCAACTGTGGCAGCATCAAATAGTTCTCTAGCTCTCCGTAAATTACCCATCCTATTTTCCAGAATAGCCCAGCACTAGTCCAAAGGAGTAAGTTTGGTGAACTTCTGATACAAAAAAGATACGTTGCAAGAAGACATGTAGTATGTCATATTGTCTGCAAATGGATATTCTGACCTTGAACCCGATATATTTACAGTTAATTCTTTATTTGCAGTAAGAATATCTAATAGACTTGTTGCGATGTAACTACTGGAAGTTCTCTTAGTTTGATTGAGGAAACCAAATTAGCATTAAAGAAGGCATTTAAGGTGATAGATCTGGGGGATTTGAAGTATTTTCTGGGCATGGAGTTTAATAGATCCAATCAAAGAATAATGATGCACCAGAGGAAATATACATTTGAGCTAATCTCAGAAGCTGGGTTATAAGTAGTCAAACCATCTGGAACCCCTATTGACATTCTCAAAGACACCAAAATTGCAGATGATCCCTTAACTGATCAAACAGCATATCAAAGGATTATAGGAAAGCTATTGTACATAACTATGAGTAGACCAGTGTCAAGTGCTCTCTCTAACAGATTAAGCTTTTCGATGAGATGGCCACACACTTCAACATGTTAGCAGAGCAGGCAGAGGTCTTGGGTTCTAGTCTCACCACCACTAATATATATCAAAAATGAATTTTCACGTGCTTGGCCCATGAGGCCTACGTGAGGGGGCGTGTGATATAATTAACTAAATAAAAGTGTGTTTTCTCTAACAACTTAAGCTTTTGGATGATATGGTCATACATTTCAATAGGACTCAAGGACCAGTCCACTAATACATGTTAAGAGACAGTCAACGATTACCGATCAAATTCTCTTCTTCGATATACGAAAATTTGAAATTCATTCAGAGAAGTATTACACAATAACCTTAGACATGATTATTTCCAGTAGCAAGGTAAATAATTGTGAAACATCGTAATGCTTGTAGACGAATCAGCTGTTCCACATGCCCAAATTTCTTTTATATACGGGTTAAAGATCATTAGGAAACTGCACATAATGTACTATAGATTATCTTTACTCCATCAAGAAATATGATACTTGTTTAGGTTGCAAATCATTAATACAAAATCTGCTATGAAACACAAGTAAATACTATGTGCTTAAACAACATATTCGGTGGGCTTGAAATCAAATTATGCATTACACTATACTAGTCAAGAAACTTTTATTTACAAGATATTCGAATTCAAGCTCGAGATTAATGTGTAGTCTGGAAGCATAGGAGAAGAATAAATACACTCATAAACAATGTTACAACACTAACCTGCCAAATGTAAGGATTTTCTGCTTGTGTTGCCTGGCACCCTTTCTCATAAACAGTTCTGGCTTCATTTAGTTTCGATTGCTTGCTCAAAATCTTTCCCAAAGCAACATATGATCTCCCGTCTTCTGGCCAGACATCAATACACTCCATGCGTAAAAGATCCAGAAATCAGTAACATTATTAACTAATAATTAAGTGTCCTCTGGAAAATGGTAGTAATATCTTTTAGATCGACGAATGACTACCTGTTGCAAAATTTTCTCTGCATCTGCGTACTGAAACTTTCGAGCCAAAATCTTTGCCTTATACAGAGCTAAGTCTAAATTGACTTTAAGTGGCTTCTCACCAGAACCAGATTCCAGCCTGTTTGGCTCAAAAATTGGCATCTTCATTGCAAATTTCTTAAGGCCAGCATCAAGTGGAAATGATGAGGAAGATGGTTGATCTTCCGGGAGATCATTTCTCTCTTGAGAATCCTCAAATTTACTAATCTCTTCCCTTTTCGCATCACCATCTTCCCCGTAAGAGTCCTTCACCGGCCTACGAACAACAAGTAACTTTTCCAAGGACTTCTTCGTGGTGCTGATCTCATCAGCAACTTCATCATTGTCATGACTATCTTGAGGATCAAACTTAGAAGGAGATTGTGATGTTTCTGTTGGAAATTTGCCTTTGGCGGGGAGATGCGTCCACCCATCTTTGATGAATTAAACACTAGTGTTCCGCATGTTGGAGGCTCTGTCTCTTCGCACATGCATGATCTACGAAGTGAGTAGATGACCGTAGGGCCAAGAATCGTCAAATTTCGTTGAGACATGAAAAAGATATTGGTCCACGAAGTAAGGTGTTTGAGGCATGGAAATATGGTGTGGGACAAATCTAACACATCGGTGGGAATAGGAAGAATTGCTCTCTATATAAGTCTCTAATGTGGTAAAGGGTTTGGAACCCCAAGGGGTATCCCATGTGTTTAAAGAAAGGAGGACCTAGATGTGTTTGCGTTCAAGGCTAAGCCCATGCGCGCCGCCGCCCGTCCGGTCACGGGCCACGGGCGTGGGCTGTGGGCACTTTCTGATATTATCTTTTTGGACCAGAGGACTTTGCCAGATGTACAGTTTGGTCCCTGAAGTTTCTTATTTTACAGTTTGGTCCCCAGAGTTTCTGGAAAGTTGGTTTTGGGGTGACGGTACCGTTGGACTGTTTTCAGGAGCATTAACCAGCCATTATTTGGCTGATTAACTCCTCCATTATCACCCTCATTCATGTCCATAATTCAGCCCCTCTTGATGGCCATTAACAACCATTACTTGGCTGTTTAATGCCCTCCTAATGGCCATTAACAGCCATGTTTTGGGCAGTTGTACAGCCCCTCCTCCATGCTATATATTGAACCTCCTTTGGCTCAATTCAGACACTGGTAAGACAGCTATATAGCACACAAAAACAGACAGAAAACCACTGAAAAACAGTGGCGAAAAACAGCACAAACCAGTGGCGAAAATCAGTGCAATTCGTGACTGAAAAACAGTGACCAAACCCTCACATATACACAAGATATACACAACAGAGACACACTATATACACAGAGACAAACGAGGAGAGAAGATAGAAATTCTTCCTTCCTTTTCCATATCTTCAGCAAGTTGATTCATATTTGTTTTATTCGGCAGGCTCAACCTATTGGCTTTGTAGCGTTGAGATTAAAGTGTTGTTTTATCTTGGGAGACTATTGTCCGCTAACGTAAAAGCATATATACGGGGCAATCTTGTCTTAAGGACAGAGGGCAATTCCTCGACTCAACACACAACGTTGTAACCATCCAGATTTAGTTGTTTCTTGATTTCAGGTTATCAAGATTCAAGACACAACAAGCTTGTGGCAGTTTTGAAGATTGGCCTATTTGTTCAACAAGATTCAATTTCTGAATATTGAATATTTGTTAATCCTTTCGAATACTTGTAATAGTTATTTACTTCCCGTACTGCTTTATAAAGTACAATAGAGTACCAACAGTTTCTGGCTTTTCTTCAAGAAGTGGTGATGAGGAAGACGGCTCACGGGAACATAAGGGAGGTAAAATAGGATGTGAAGGCGATGGTTGGGATGTTCTAAAGGGCACGGAAACATGAAACTTTGAAGGATTGTGGTTCTGAGAATGATAGAAGAGAGTGAAATTAGAGCTCGAAGAAGAAGTAAACGAAAATTGACTCATTGCTTTTGCTGTATCTACACTTGTTCTGGTAAAACTGTTATATACTTTATGGAAGACAATGGTGATCTTTGTGAGGTTACGGAGAAAGGGCAAGATTGTGTCTGTAGAGTCAATGTCATCCTATAATTAGGAGGGATAGAGATTATATTGGTTTCTAACTTCACATGAGATGAAAAATAAGCTGATCCACTTCAAGCTTACGAGAAAATTGATGTGAAATAGCTCAAACTTTTTGATAGCTCAGTGGATTCTGAGAAGAAAGGCTTATTTGGAAAATAATTCAAGATGGTCCTTTCTCATAGAAAAGATTATCCCATCAACCATGCATTAATCTGTATCAGTCCAAAAATACCTTGTTACTCTGAAACAGAAACAAGCGAAGATGAGATGGGGAGAGGTAATTTTCTTCATCCCTACGACACACTTCATTTTCAAAAACTCGAAGAATGTTTTAACTTACTTCTATAAATAGCAAATTGGTACACTATTCACAAGGATTCCAGATTTCAGAAAACATTACATAGGCCAAATTAGTCTATAATGGATGTTTTCTTACCAATGAAACTTCATGACAAACTAAAATCGCCTTATAAATATAATCGATGTTTCTTTACTTCTGTTCTTTATTTTCCTAGTCTAATTTGGTTGCTTTTCTTTGAGCTGAGAGTCTATCAGAAACAACATATCTGGTAGGGGTAAGATTTGCGTCCACTCTGCCCTCCTCAGACCTCACTTGTGGGATTACACTGGGTTGTTGTAAGCAGAGTGTTGAAAGACATCATTACTAAATAAATAAAAATGTGCTTTCTCTAACAACTAATAGATTTTTAATTGAGACGGTCACACTAATGAGAGCGGGCAGACGTCCTGTGTTCGAGTCTAACGCCATCTATGACCCATGAAAAAGAACCAGGTCAAACGTGAGGGGGCGTGTCGAAATAAATAATTAAATAAATAAAAGTGTGCTCTCTTTCTAACCTCTTAATCTTTTAAGTAATATGGTCACACTTCAAATACGGAGTACTTAATGCCTTCTCCGACTACTATGCTAAAATTTTGCGAAGGGGATAAAACGAAAGAAACATGATCCACACATTAAACCTTACAAAACAATGATCATAGATTAATTTCCAAGAGCATATCCAACTTGGATAACCTTAGATTATTGAAACTCAATTAACATGCAGCTAAAACTATGGTTAGCTAGGGGGGAAAGCAAAAAAATGTGTTCTTGCAGACTACTTTTTCTTTACATTTAAAAAAACAATTTGTACCAACAAGCATATAGTCTTCAAGAACATATCTATGAACATTTAGGAAACAAAAATGAGGTAAAATGTGAAACTTACTACTGAAGGTAAAAAACCAAGAAAAATACACTGATTTCCTACCAAATGTGAGAATTCTTTGTTTCTTGGATGCAGATGGGATTGGTGAATATGCAGAGAAGAAGTTATGTAATTATGTTAGTAAAGTGTTTACTGTGTGTGCAGCAAAATGCAGAGTGACAGAATGGATGACTTGGAGATTGCATTTGGCTGTGGTGCTTTCTACCTACGTGTATGCATCTTGTCATTTCTTTTTTCTTTTCTTTTATGATTATTTCGACACTATTCCTTTTGGATTTAAGTAGGCGTTTGGCCATATTTTATTTTAAAAAGTTTGAAATTAGAGTCGGATGGAGTAGTGTTTGGTTATAATTTTTTTGTAAAGAATATTTGGTTGTTAAATGTATCGAAAGTGAAAAGGGTGAAAATAAGATTTTAGGTATTTTTCAAATTTCACATATATATTTTAAATAAAGTAAAAAAAATCCTAAAAAATGAAAAGTTCTCATGATCAAACGGACTTTTATGATTATTTCTACACTGTTACTTTTGAAATTAGGTTATATTGGTTGATAATGTAAAAAAAATGTATTATTGTTCAAAAATATCATCAGGTGTGTCGAAATATACATACATTAAGCAGTTCTGAAATATGTATATTGGCTCGGCGGCATTTTTAAAAGATTCAATCAACATAAATTGCATATCAATTATCATTTTTATTAAGTTATTGATTAATGTTTATTATAAAAATAATTACTTTAATTAATTATAATTGTATAAATATTTTTATCATGTCAATTATGAGCGCATACAAATCAAGCTCCAATTGAATTTGTAAGAAAGTTATGTGAAAGTTATTACTACAATTAAAAGTTATGTGTTTGTTTTTCAAAATTTTAATGTGTTTTCATTTTTAGACTCGTTAGATATACGGTTATCAAAATTAGTCTTAACAAAGGCTTACTTCATATATTATGTATGAAGTATTATATCGATGCACTGAAGTTCAGTTATTTTTATTTGAATCCAATTATATTATTTTGTCAGATTTTAACTAATTTTGTGTGAATTTTAACTATATCTTTATAAACTTCGGATAAAAATAATTAAAATTCAACTATTTTTACTTAAACTTCAGTTATGTATAACTTCAAATATTATATAGAAGTTTGATTTTGTCAATCCTAACTTCAGATTGATTTTGTCAAATTTAACTTCAGATAGATTATGCGTATTTATATTGATATATAGGTAAAAAGTTGAAAAAGATGAATGCAGTCCGTGAATTGTCTACCTTCACAAGCCCAATTGACATGGACTGTATAGGTGGACAAACCAACTAACCTAGTCCAAAATTGTGGCCCACTTCTCTCCATCAGCCCATCTCCTTCTCCGGCGTAACCGATTTGTAGGTTCGTTCTATCACCGGCTTTTTTTTTCCGAATAATTATTGTTGGTAAAATTATGAATTCGATATCACTTTGCTTCTATTGCATAAAGTAAGGCTCATCTCCGATTTCCTATATTTGTTGTTAATTTTCAAATTCATTTGCTTTCATATGTGATAATGGCTCTAAAGTTATGATCTTGTACCAATCTTAAAAGTACTACGAATCAATATTTGAAACTTTTTTTTCCTCAAAAAACAAAAGAAAGCCACAACAAAATCAATTATTTGTCATCGCAAATTTTCAGCTATATTAAGATCAAAATCACTGTGAGTTTTCAGGTTTCACTATGAAAATCAGAACTTTTTTTATTTTAGGACCAATAGATTTCATCTTTGAGTTCTGTTACTATATGTTGTTTCGTGTATTTCGATTATCTTATCTAATATTTTTTCCGAATGTTTTATCATGACTTATTCGCTTTCGTTATTTTTATTTTTATACTGCTTTTTATTTCTTGTCCTTATCTAACCTTTTCTTATGCTTATGATATCTCTATTGAGCTGGGTCTTTCGGAAACATCCTCTCTATCTCTCAAGTTAGGCAAGTTAGGGGTAAGGTATGCTTACCTTCTATCCTCCCCAGACCCCACGCTATGTGGATCTCACTGGGTATGTTGTTGTTGTATGGTGTTAGGACCAACTTGCTTGCACATCGACTAAACTGTTGGGTAGCCTGTCCAGCCAACAAGTATAGGTTCCATCTAGTGTTGCAGCTGAGATTCGAACTTGGGATTTTACAGGTTTTTACTCACATGCTGCAACCACTAGGCCATCCCCTTGGGGACTCATTACAAAACTCAATTTTCAAGTCATTTACAATTCTGATGATCCATATAGATTTCAATTTCTGGTACAACTTTTTTTGTTAACTTGTCTTATCTCAATTAGTCTCCAATACAGTGCTTAAGTTGATGTTCGTTCATTACAGAGCGAGATAGTTAATCTCTAAAGTTTTTATTCATTATTATTAAGAAATAGGGTGTTAAATGACAAGTTATTTAGTGTTATAGTGAAAATGTGCCCGAATGAAGCGAAATGGTTACGAAGTATTCATGTAGTGGATCCACCTAGTTTGGAGACATGATATGTTGATTGATTGATTACAGAGAGACTACTATATAAAGCTCTGTACTTACCCCAAAATCCCATTGATGACGTTTGAAGAGGATTCCTGAGAGCTAAGGGATCACTATGATATCTAAGCTTATGTAGAGTAAGAGATTGTATAAACTGATATTGGAGACGAACTGAGAATGAGCTTGTGCATAACGCACGTATAGAATCTAAGTAGGCTTTTGACCTTTGAAACCAAATATTTTTCACTTTATTTGGAGTTTTTGAAGTTGGTGTTGTGCTTAGTTATAGTTTTTGCAAAAAAAATACTTGGTTGTTTGAATGTACTGAAAGTGAAAACAGGGTTTTAGGTGTTTTCCAAAGTTGTATTTGGAATTTTCATGGCCAAACGCTGATCTTCGAATAAAAGTGAAAAAAATTGTTCCGGAAAAAAGTGAATAATTCTCATGGCCAAACGGGTCCTAAGTTCTATTATCCCCTTTGATGTGATGTCATTGTTCCTGAATGGTGCTCATATAAATTTGCAGGAAATGTCATTCTTAAAGGATATTCTCATTGATTCTGAAGCTCATTTTGTGGTGCTAATTGTACAGAGCTCATCAATATTTTCAGGTTTGGAGTTGAAATTTGAAACATAGCTTATCATGATTTCAAGCCTTTGATGACTCAGACTGAGATCTCATTTTAGTAATTTTAAAGAGGGGTTTTGTCTGACTTATTCGCGTGAAATGGCAGAGCTTTTTGGATATACAGCATGCACACAATTATTGCAAATGTTCATTTCAATAATATTCTTCCATGTTTCCGAGTACATTCTGGCACTTGTCATTCATGGGAAGCCAAACGTATCTCTTAAGTCGCTTTTGATAAGCAAACATTATCTACTGGCAATGATTTGCTCCTTGATTGAGTACCTTATTGAACTCTATTTCTTTCCTGGATTAAAGGAGTATTGGTGGATAAGTAATTTGGGCCTTGCATTGGTTGTTCTTGGAGAAATCATAAGGAAGTTGGCTATTGTGACAGCAGGCCGGGCCTTCACTCATCTAATAAAGGTTTATCATGAGGAAGATCATCAATTGGTTACAGATGGGATCTATAGATTTGTCCGGCATCCCGGTTATTGTGGTTTCTTCATCTGGTCTATTGGTACTCAAATAATGCTCTGTAATCCAATATCAACTGTTGGATTTGCAGTTGTTGTGTGGAAATTCTTCTCAGGAAGGATACCTTACGAGGAATTTTTCCTCAAGCAGTTCTTTGGTTCTGACTACGAGGATTATATGAGAAAAGTTCCTTCTGGTATTCCACTTGTGAGGTGATTAATCAACAAATCCTCTTGAGGGCTCTATATACGTGCACGGCATCCTTGTTCATCGTGGTTCCTTCATCTGATCATTGGTGCTGAGATAATGTAGTTCAGGAATTTTATCTTCTTTGACACTCTTACGGTTCTCATAACGTGAAGTTTGCCAGAGAAAGTTCATCTTAGATAATACTTTTTGAGGCAATACTTCTAGTAACCTTTGTGGAGTGTTTTCAACTTATTTGTATCATCATGTTTTTGAGTATTATGTTATTGTTAGGTAGCTAGGTGTTCCTAATCTTGAACCCTAGATCAGGTTCTTTGCTAGTTCTTATGGGGAGCTGTAAGGTAACTGTATCATGTAGTTATGGTTGATAGGGACAGTGTTTTATCATACTCTTAAGGAGAAGAAAGGCCTTGGTAACATTTTCTGTAATTTGTCAAATTCACTTCATCTCAATTATAATTGATTTCTTTCTGTTGCCTTTTGTTCAAGCACAGCCTTTGGCCAACAGTGTTAGCTAGAAAAGGGTGATGAAAATGCACCATATTCATGTATAATATTATCTCCAGTCCTTTAATTACGCAGATGGTTTGACTATCGCTGCTGAATTTACTTTAATTCTTCCCCTGCTTTCCATTGTCAACAATCAACCAAAGTGCTACCTCTTCACTACTCGTACAAGCTTGACGGAGTTGAGTTGTATTGAGGGATTCCTTTTTTCCTATAAACCCAAACCTAAATCATCTCTTCAATGGGTTTCACAAGCTCTGGGCTTATTGTGGTTGAACCAGCTAATTCACATGTAATTTTCAACTATTTCGAGAGAAAAGGTCTCCCCCCTCACCTTCACCTCCCTCTCCAACTAAGGAGAATAGAACTGATGATCTAGACTAGCTTCAGAAAAGAAAGAACATACACAGCAAGGAGTATAATTTGATGAGAAAATTTTAACTAAGTTAATAAAAGTTTCTGAGAATTGTAAAATGCTAACTATGATGTCCAAAAAAAATTTTTAAAAAAAAACGAAAGAAAGAAAGAAGCCATTTCATTCTAGGACTATCCAGTTACTCTCGCGTCACAATTTAAGTATTTTAGTTTGACTGAACATAGAGTTTAAGGAATAAAAAAAATTGAATCTTGTCATCCTAATTAAAGATGTGAATAATGAACTAAAATATCATTTGAATCTTGTGGTTGTAAACTTGTAATAGAGGATGTTTGATTTTTCGATCTATATCGGTTTAAAGTTTTAAATCTTTGATTATTCTATTTGGTTTCAACTTTGTTAAAAATCGAAGCAAGATGTCCATCATTTCAAACTGGTAGGCAGTGACCTGCAAATGACAATGCATATATCTGATGTTCTAACAGCATGCCCATCACTCAAACTTCCTTAATAAATCCCATGTCAAATGACAACAAAAGACACTTCTTTATTCAAAAAGCTCATCACTTACCACCTCTTTTCACTCCCAAATTCCACACCCTTCGCGAAGATTCTAGAATCTTCCATAAATTCCAAGTCCCAACATGTCGTACGTACTGTCCATTGTCGAATTCTCAAGACCCATTTCAGCTCCGAAGTTTTCATCAACAACAAGCTAATAGACACATATGGAAAATGTGGGATATTCAAGTATGCACAGAAGGTGTTTGATATAATGCCCGAAAGAAACACCTTCACTTGGAACTCAATGACTAATGCATATACAACATCAAGATTGGTTTTTGAGGCTGAGAGGTTGTTTTACTTAATGCCTGAACCCGATCAATGTTCGTGGAACTTGATGGTATCGAGTTTTGCTCAATGTGAATTGTTTGATTCGTCGATAGAGTATTTCATGAGAATGCACAAAGAAGATTTTGTTTTGAATGAGTTTTCTTATGGTAGTGGTTTAAGTGCTTGTGCAGGGTTAAGGGATTTGAAAATGGGAACTCAAATTCATGCATCAGTTGTTAAATCTAGATATTCGAATAGTGTTTATATGGGTTCGGCGCTTATTGACATGTACTCGAAGACGGGTAATGTGCATTATGCAACGAAGGTGTTTAATGGAATGTGTGAGCGTAATGTGGTGTCGTGGAATAGTTTAATTTCTTGTTATGAGCAAAACGGGCCAGTGAGCGAGGCGCTCGAAATATTTGTTAGGATGATGTACTTTGGGTTTAAACCAGATGAGAAGACCTTGGCAAGTGTAGTAAGTGCTTGTGCGAGTTTGTGTGCTATAAGAGAAGGTAAGGAAATTCATGCCCGAATTGTGAAGTCGGATATGGTTAGGGATGATCTTATTATATGCAATGCTTTGGTTGATATGTACGCAAAGTTTGGTAGAATTGATGAAGCTAGATGGATTTTTGATAAGATGCCACTCAGAAGCGTGGTGTCCCACACCTGCTTAGTAAGTGGTTATGCGAGAGTTGCAAGTGTGAAGACTGCGAGATCCATGTTTATGGGGATGACTGAAAGGAATGTTGTGTCTTGGAATGCTCTTATTGCTGGATATACGCAGAATGGGGACAATGAAGAGGCATTAAATCTCTTTCTTATACTAAAGAGGGAATCTGTTTGGCCAACTCATTATACGTTCGGGAATCTCCTTAACGCGTGTGCAAATTTAGCTGATCTGAAGCTTGGTAGGCAGGCTCATGCACATATTTTGAAGCATGGATTTCGTTTCCAGAATGGACCTGAGCCTGATGTTTTCGTGGGAAATGCTCTCATAGACATGTATATGAAATGTGGATCAGTTGAAGATGGTAGCCGTGTATTCACAAAAATGCTGGACAGAGATTGGGTTTCGTGGAATGCTATAATAGTTGGATATGCACAAAATGGGCATGCTATTGAAGCACTAGAAACTTTCAAGGTTATGGTGGCATCTGGAGAGAAGCCAGATCATGTGACTATGATTGGAGTTCTATGTGCGTGTAGTCATGCTGGATTGGTTGAGGAGGGGCGTCAATATTTCTATTCCATGGGCACAGAGTATGGGTTGGCACCGTTGAAGGACCACTATACATGCATGGTTGATTTACTTGGCAAGGCTGGTCGCTTAGCAGAGGCAAAGGATCTGATTGAATCCATGCCAATGTCTCCTGATAGTGTTGTATGGGGGTCTTTGCTCGGTGCATGTAAAATTCACAGGGAAATTGAGTTGGGGAAGTACGTGGCTGAAAAGCTTTTGGAGATTGATCCTACAAATTCTGGCCCATATGTTCTTCTATCAAACATGTATGCTGAACAAGGAAGATGGCAAGATGTCAAAATGGTCCGAAAACTTATGAGAGAGTGTGGTGTTGTTAAACAGCCTGGTTGTAGTTGGATTGAAATACAAAGCCAGGTTCATGTTTTCATGGTAAAAGATAAGAGACATACGAAGAAAAAAGAGATATATCTGATATTGAATGCACTAACTAAATTGATGAAGCTCTCTGGCTATGTCCCGAGTGCTGGTCATTTGGATGCTGATGAGGAGCAAGCCATGTCGGATTTTTCCTCATCTGAAGAGTTTGAAGAATCTGTAATAGCTGACATTGCATGATGTTCAAGGTCACTTGTGGAAATTGCAACTTCCCTGTACTTATCTAGAAAGAGTAATACTACAAAAGAGTCGTATAGTCGATCCCAACTATATTTCGAGAGTGAAACGTGATTGGTTGATTCTTTTTATGTTTCCTCCCTCACCTGCCAAGGAAATTACAGGCAGACACACATTAGCAAATGTAATTTACCGAAATATCATCATAATGCATCTTACTTAACAGATATATCACATATTTATCTTTCCTGGATCACTTTCTCTCCCAATGACACAGTTTAATCATCTGTTAAGCTTAAACGTGCATGTGTCGCTTGGGAAGTAAAATCCAACACAAAGCGGGTGACTTCCAAAGGTTCAGTGTTGGTATGCTCTTTTTAAGTTTTCATATACCACTGTATCATGATTTCTTACTGTTAGACAGCAAAAAAATTGTGTACTACTTTTGGCAGCAGTATGTGTTGTCAGGCGATTTCATCACTTGAATTTAGAAGAAATCTAATTTGTAAAGCCTTTGGAAAAATGCAATTGTAGACATTACAACACAGCTTGCTTTGTGTAGTTAATTTTCTATACATGAATTTTTGCTTAGTTGATCGCGTACCAAGAGCAAAGGAACCTATTTGCAAGTGAATTTCTGAAGAATTGCCTATGTCGCACCCCTCATGATAACGCGAGATGCTTTGTATACTGCGCTGACTTTTTTTTTAGCATAGTTTGTTGTCATAAAGGGGTAGTTGCAATTCATTTTATCCGAGGGTGTTTCGTCTTCAAATGATTTTGAGAAACATTTATAAACAGCGTACACATGTTTGATTATTAGAAAACAAAATAGTTTTCTAGAATTTAATAGAAGCTCAAGAATAGAGTCGTCACTTTTGAGTTCCAGCCCTAAGAAAGATTAAAGGTGATAAATGGACAGATTAGTCAAATTTGAATAAGTCAAATTGAATTATGAAATCAGGTATCACGACCAGGGGCGGAGCAGGTAAGAAACGGGTTTGAAAATTTTAGTAACTTTGGTTTAAAATTTCTACTTATTTTAAATTTTTATTTAATATGACTAAAATTTCGAATCAACAAGTATCAATTTTGACCGTTTCTGATTATGACTTAACTCGTCGAACATTTAATTAGGCGAAAGTAAATTAGGTCAATATATATCATATAATAGATCATAAAAACGTGACTCGACCTCCCCTCCTTTTTATTTTATATCCAAAATTTAGTTTACTTTTATAAGGGTTAAAAACATATATCAAGTATCACCTTATGAGTTTCCTACTTAAATTATTATTAACTAAATATTTTAACAATAATCTTGTCCACAAGCAAATCAATGTTCGGCACCGAAAAATCATCTTTGGAAACATGCTTCATTTGTTCACTTTTGCTATTAGTTGAGGTAGGAAAAGTGAATAATTGATAGTAGATATGTGTTTTACTAAGTAGTTAGTGATAATTTAGATAGAAAATTTTAAAAAATTATACTTGACGGGTATTTTTTACCAATTAACTCCTTTTATAAACTTAAGGCTATTTGCATTTTATTAAAACCTAAGAAATTATACTACTTCTTTCCGTTGCCCAACCGACCCAAACAAACATAGTTGTTAAAAATGTATTTTGACAAAAATATACATCCTTCTGTTGATTTATAAGAAAATAAATAATTGAACATAAAGGAGATGGAGTAATAGTAAAAAATACATTTCTACAGTCACTTCTTTCATATTTTCTATATCTCAAAATTGATTAGGCCAATTGATGATGGTAACTTAATGCTTTTCTTTTTGGAAGGAGAAGAATACTAAGAAGAACAAAACAAAACACAAAAAATATCCATATTATTCATTCTTGTAATGAAAATTAAGAATGTTGGGTGGGTCTCGCTGTATATTAAGAGACTGTAATTTTCACCAATTCTCCACCATTTTCATTGCTTCTCCAATAACATCAATTTGTTCTTTCAGAATCAAATTGAGGAACAAGAATAGTAGCAGCTCTTGTTTGAGCAATAAAGTTAGTGATTTTGGGGGAAATTGTGTTCAACCCAAATCTTCAGATACCCAAAGTTCTTTACTTTCTCAAAGTTTGAGGTAATTTATCACCTTTTCTTCTTTGAGCAGTAAATGTTGTGATTTTTGAGGTAATTTATCATACATTTTATTCTTTGAGCAGTAAATTTAGTGGTTTTGGGGTAATTCTGAGGTATTTATCATTTTTTTCTTTTTATTACAAGGGGTATCGGTAATGAAAATGGGGGAGGGGATTACAACGGCCATTCGAACCCTCACCACCAAGGTGAAATGTTCAGGCAGCTGACCAATTGAGCTACTAGATTCTTACATATATTTATCGTAGATGTGTTTGTTTGAGGCTTTTAGCGGTGAAGTTTAGTTTTTTTCGAATAAATTGTCTACAACCTAAATTTTAGACATCCTAAGCTCTTTACTTTCTGAAAGTTTGAGCTAATTGTCGTAACTTTTCTTCTTTGAGCAGTAAATTTAGTGGATTTGGGGTAATTTGATCTTTTTATAGAGATGTTCTTGTTTGAGAGATAAAATTGAGTTTTGGGATTCTTTTTATCAATTGTGTACAACATAAATATTGATATTTAAAGGTCTTTACTTTCTAAAAGTTTGAGGTAATTTATCAGAAATTTTCTTCTTTGAGCAGTAAATTTAGTGATTTTTTGGGGTAATTTTGAGGTATTCATCATAGTTCTTGTTTGAGCGGTAAAATTTAGTGTTTTGGGATAGTTTTTTCTATCAATTGTGTACAACCTAAATCTTAGATATACAGAGCTCTTTAATTTCTGAAAGTTCGAGGTAGTTTATTTTCTTCTTTGAGCAGTAAATTTAGTGATTTTTGGGTACTTTGAGGTATTTATCATAGATGTTAAAATTTAGTCGTGTTGGTATATTTTTTTTTATCAATCGTGTACAACCTAAATCTTGTTGGTTACAAAGGTGCAGGAAACGGAAATTACAAGTAACTGCTAAGTAATAGAAGAACTGAAATTATAATTCAACAACAAACTGAAAATTACACAGAAATTGAAGAATGAACTGGAACTGTTTGTGTATGCTGAGTCGAGTGTTTGCACTCTGTCTTTAAGACAATATTGCCCCGTATGTATCCTTTCTACGTCCTGGACAATTGTCTCCCAAGATAAAACAGCAAATGAACAATTGAGCAAAGGAAATTCAAGTGCTACCGTGAAGAATTTTGAGTAATGAAATGATGCTTGGAAGATTGTAGGAAGATGAATTCGTTTCTGTTTGTGTTAAGAGTAAAGTGTAGCTCAACAATGGTGACAAAGGGGTTCTTAAATAGTTGAAGGAGAGGCTGATGAACTGCCTCCATAAGTGTCATTACTGGCCAAGTAATGGCAATTATGGAGGAAGTTATTCCTCCAAAATAATGGTGAAGATGTGCAACGGATTGGCCATTTAGTAAGAGTAATTCAGCCAAAATAAATGGCTGAATTGAGTGCTGGTGGACGTTTCTGCTCACTGCCCAATTCTGACTTTCTTAAAACTTCAGGGACCAAACTGTACATCTTGAAACTTCAGGGACCAAACTGTACATATGAAAGAATTTTGGTCCAAACTGTACATATGAAACTTCAGGGATCAAACTGTACATATGGCAAAGTTCTCTGATCCAAAAAGATAATATCAGAAGAAGCACAGCATGTGGGCCCGTGGACCCGTGAACCCGGAATCGGACGGGCGGCGGCGGCGCGCGTGTGGGCTTTCCTTAATCGAAGCACATCTAGGTCGCCAACTTTGAGTCTTATAAACAAAACAATTCTTTCTTCCTCCACCGATGAGGGAGAATTGATCCCATACCACACTTTTCCATGCTTCAAACACCTCACTTCGTGGACCAATATCTCTTTCATTTCTCAACGAAATTTGACGATCCTTGGCCCTACGGTTATCTACGTACTTAGTAGATCATGCACGTGTGAAGAACCGGATTCTCCAACATGCATAACACTAGTGTTTAAGCCGTTAAAGTTGGTCGGACGCAACTCCCGCCAAAGGCAAATTTCCAACAAATCTTAGGTATCCAAATCTATTTACTTTCTGAAATTTTGAGGTAATTTATCATTGTTTTTCTTCTTTGAGCAGTAAATTTAGTGATTTTTGGGGTAATTTGGGGTATTTATCAGAGATGTGCTTGTTTAGTTATTTTGGGATTTTTTTATCAAGTACAAAGCTACTTGCTGAAAGTTTGAGGTAATTTATCAATACATAACTTCTTTGAGCACCTGTAGTTTGATTTCTGATTTCTGTTGCTATGTGTTCTTTAGCGCACTTTGTTTATCTTATTTAGTTGTGTTAGCTACTGCTTCCTTTTGTTAGAATACGCTACCATGACGTATTCGATTTTGTTATCAACATGTTTATGCTGCTTTAATTTCTTGTCTGAATCTGATCGTTTCTCTTACTTTGCTTTTCTTTGCTTGTGATTATGCTTTGTCTTGAGCCGAGGGTCTCCCGAAAACAGTCTCTTTACCTACCAAGGTTGAGGTAAGGTCTGCGTACACTTTACCCTTCCCAGACCCCACGTTGTGGGATTTCACTAGGTATGTTGTTGTATAACTTCTTTGAGCAGTAAATGTAGTGATTTTTATGGAAGTAGACTGTCACCTCCGTCTAATAAGCACGTCCTCCACCAGTACTTTGCCGTCCTCGTTCTTGATGCACCTCACGTGATTCAAGTCACGGGTCCTCCTCCCTCTCGTCTTGGCTAGTCTGTACAACTTTTTTATCCCCGCCTTTTTTCTCTAATTGCACATACAGGCGTTCAAAAGCCGCCCTCTTCGCCATCGTAACCGCTAGCTTTGTCTCCTTCCTCGCCATCTTATATAATTCCCTATTCGTCCATTTCTCCACTTCATTCTTGCTTTCTACCAATTTCGCATACGCCACTTTCTTTGCTTCCACCTTCTCTTGAACTTTACCATTCCACCACCAGTCCCCTCGATGCCCACCACGGCTACCCCGCGAGACCCCTAGCACTTCCAAGCCCGCCTGCGGCGCGTAAGCACTAATAATGTTCATAGTGGCTCCTCCAACTACCAACTTAATCGCCATCATCCTGTCATTGACCCTCCTCACCTCTACCACCTGATCCCTTAGCTCGTTGTGTACTAAAATGCCTACCCCATTCCTATACCTCGACCTACCCGAGAATCATAACTTATACCCGTCCACATCCTTAACCTTAGGTCCTACTCATTTGGTCTCCTGGACACAGACGATATTAATCCACCTCTTCTTAAGAATCTTAACTAGCTCTATGGACTTCCCCATTAAAGTCTCAATGTTCCAAGACCCTATTCTCAGCCTAGCATCTCCCTTACCCCACCTACCCCCTAACCCTCGCCCCCGTCCCCGACCGAGAACATGACCCTAGTCTACCATCATTCACCAAAGCTACTAGAGTAAAAAACTAATCAAAGGTTAACGCTAACACTCACGGGAACCAATACTAACACACAAGTTAGCAAGAATCTAGATGTAAGTAAGGCTACTACAGACCGGATAGATAAAACAAAGGACAAGAATATAATGTCAACATTTAATACAGCGAAGCAAGCAAAATTTAACTCCAAGGACAGAATGAATACGGGCACCTGGAGTTGGTGAATCGAACCTGTTCGCCGCCGAAATCCACTGAAATCCACTGTTCAACAACGGAAGAAATGTTCCCTGCTGGAAATATTGTTCACTGCCGGAATTTCTGTTCACCGACTGACCTTGCTGGAAAACTTTAGTCCTGTGCAGAACCGACCGGAAACGACTGTAGGTGGTTGTAACCTGATGGGTTGCCGGAAAAATCGCCGGAGCTTTGAAGTAGTGGCTATAGGTGCAAAAAGCACGGGTAGGGTCGGAACGGCCTAGCAATACCCGAGAAAGAACAGATCTGAAAAAATACCGCCAAAAACTCGCCAGAACAGATCTGTTACGCCGGAAAAATTGCTTTCCGGTGTTCAAATAGTTACAAAAAAGTTTGGGGTAGCCTCGCAAAAGGCCTGCGACAACCGCAGTTTTTTTTTTAAAAAAAAAGTCGCCGGAAAATGGTCCACTCGCCGGCGCGTCGGTCTACGTGTCACCAGCGTCGGACCTGTTATTGGCGCGTGACGGCGCATCCGGTGGTCTTCGGCAGTGGTTTTCTGGGGTGGGGTCGCACGTGTGAGATCTATCTCCCCTTGGTATTGTTTTGTGTATAGGACTAGCGGAAGATGGTGATCTAATTCCGGGGGCAGAAGCTTTACCGGAAAATACCAAGTCCACTGGAGTGAAGTGAAGAAAATATTTTGACAGTAAAGTTTTAGATGAGTTTTTATTGTAAATCTTAAATAAATAGATAATGTCATTTCCCTTTTAACAGTTTAAAGTTTTAGATGAGAGGATTCACAGACTTTAACAAGTTTTAGATGAGAGGATTCACAGACTTTAACAGGGTAACATAGTAGAGAGTAGATGGAGGCCCCATGTTTAAGTCTTGTTTTCAGTCATTAAAAAAATATTGGGCCCGTGTTTGAGTCTTGTTTTCAGTCATCTACACTCTACAAAATAGTTCCACATGCTTAGCTCAATAGAAAAGATTCAGGCGCTGCACGCGAGAAAACGTGTTGTAGACCTAAAACAAATAAATAAGAGTGTTCCCGTTTAACAGTACAAGTTTTTAGATGAGAAGGTTAAATTAGTTTCATCTGGACATAGTATTTGGAGTAGTTTTCATTCTATATTTAAATGAAGCTTACAAAGGTCAGATTTCCATTAGAGCTAATTGAGCTTTTCATTCCATTGCATTGTCATTTCGTATTAAAGTATGACTTTCCTTAGAATCCCAGTGCTTAAATGTATGTTCTTTACAATTTTCATGTAAAGCCAATCTGGAACAGATGAGGAGCCTCCATCAGAAAGATTGCTCATTCTTGCAGGTTTGCTCTAACCCATATTCTGCTTGTAATAAAATTATCAAATGGTATTACATGTATCCCATACCCCACTTGTGGGATTACACTGGGTATGTTGTTTATTACATGTATGCTGAATTTATATTGATACCCATTTTCATTTATTCTGAATCGTGAAGCTTCAATGATTAAATGCTACACATATACCTTGTTCTACAATTGCTGTCAGCCATTCTTTATTTCATAATTGTTGGTTACATTGCTATTGGCTCTTATGTTTATTCTTTCCTTTTGTAATCTTTTCATTTTTATTTCCCCCGTCCGGGTTTCAAAAGAAAATGTGGGGAATAGGTAACAAGATTTGGCCATTTCTATTAGGGTACATATTTACATGTGTTGTAATCTGTGTACTTCAGTCTTCAGTTATACTGCAAGGTCAAAATATAGCCTCTTAATATCACAGCTGAGTGTCTTCCTCTAACAGAAATTTGATCACAGAAAAAAAAAATGTGAAAACCATTGAAACATGCTCCAATACGTGAGTCATCACAAAGAGAAATATTGTCCATTCTCTCATCAATTTGTTTGCTACCACTTCAGACCTGTTCTTTCCTAAACCTTTTACTTTATTTTTGTATAAGAAGGTCAGGGTAATCTAGCTGTGAACAGTTGAATGGTCAATCTGCAGTTTTATTCTTAAGTCACTTAGGGCCTACAATTACCTTTTAAGATTAGTAAGTTTCAGTTCTGCTTGTTGCTTATCATCAAAGAAGAAAAGAGAGTTTCAATTCCACTTGTTACAATCGTGTTGTAACTTGTAGATGAGAAGAAATAGAGGATTTGTTTTGAGACGGGTAACATGGGAAGAAATAGAGGGTTTGTGGATATCATTTATGTGTAAATTCTCAACTATTATTGTCATTTCAATAGGTGGGATAGTAGCTCTGGGGAAGTTTGATGCACTCCATATTGGTCATCGTGAGCTTGCAATTCAAGCAGCAAAGAGAGGAATTCCTTTTCTTCTTTCATTTGTTGGAATGGCGGAAGTTCTTGGATGGGAACCGAGGTATAATTTATGTTCTCTCTTTTCTTTTACTCTACTGTCATTGAATTTTAAATGGAGAAACATCATCCATACATTTTTTTAGTTCATTCAAGTTTTAACGAAAAGGATAATTAAAGACATAAATCAATCAATTATGCATCATTCTATTTTCCTACTGGAAAACTTTAGTTAATGTTCTCTCTTCCTTTTTTCTCCCCCTGTTTTTAGTGACAAGTGAAAGTTTGTGATGATTCCTTACAGTTTTTCTGCAGCATCTTGTGCTTCGTCTAAAATTCAAAGGATGTGCTTATAAACATTTTACACAATCTTGATTTGCTCCTTGAAAATAAAATATTTATCGAACTTTCTACTCGAGTAGTATATACGAATAGTCATGGCTTATAAATTTGGTCTTTGAAGGTGGAAGGTGTTCAAAATCTGTTGAACATATCCTCCTAACCTTACTCAAGCATATTGAGAAGTGCCGTTTTTTTGTTAGTGGTCTTTATGAAATGCCACATCATGAAATGAGAGAATCTTTGTGTGATAGTGTATATTTTTCTACATAGGGCTCCCATTGTTGCTGAATGTGATCGCAAAAGGATTCTTTCATCTTGGGCTCCTTATTGCGGTGGTGTAATCCCAAGGGAACTCCAGATAGATTTTTCCAAAGTTCGATATCTTACGCCTCGTCAGTTTGTGGAGAAGCTGTCCAAAGAGCTGGGAGTACGTGGAGTTGTTGCTGGTATGTTTTAGCATCCTAACTTGACATAGAGATTCCAATATAATCTAAGAAAAGATTAAAAAAAAGTGATGATATCTTGATGATCTCAGGCGAGAACTATCATTTTGGATATAGAGCTGCTGGTGATGCATCAGACCTTGTTAAGCTATGTGAAGAGTATGAATTAGAGGCTTATGTAATCAATTCTGTCATGGACAACAATCAAATTTCTGGAGCCTTAAACTCTTGTGACAGAAAAGAGAGAGGGCAAGTATCATCTACCCGTGTTAGGTATGCCCTTGACAAGGGAGACATGAAATATGTGTCAGAGCTATTAGGTCGCAAACATCGTCTTGTTTTAATGATGGAAGACCAAGAAAGGTTTACTAGTGAGGGAAATAGGATGTCAGCTCCAAAGTCTTGTTTGTTGAATCTTGCACCCAAGGAAGGTCTTTATGAGAATTGTTCAGTTTTGATTGACAAGAATGTTATACCCTGCAGAGTAATAGTTGATACAACAGATATTCATTTGGAATGCTACGAAGTAGCTAATTTTTCCTGTATTACTTCTCGAGACTTAAAGATATTAGGTATTGAACTTTGGTAGTCCAGAGTTAGATGGGGTTCAAATTTTGTAATTCATTCCCTATAATTCGTTAGTGCAACCATTTCTGAATGACCTTCAGTCTTTAAGTATGAGTACGATTCTTTACGCGGTACATTGCTGCACAATTCATATACTTTTCGTGGGAACATAGCTGAGTTTACTAATATTGTGAATGCAAAGAATCTGATAGTACGAACGGAATCAAGATGATAAATGTGCAATAGAATAGCATATATCATTATGAAATGAGTTTTGATCATTACCATACATAATGGATTTTGTTCCATCACTATAAGTAGATTGGTTAGCAACTTGGTTACTGTTACTCTTTCTTTGTTCGAGTGTTCTTGTATTTATATTAATTAGTGACAATCCCTTGATTATAATCCTGTTGTATTGTCTATTGTCCTTTCTGCCAATAAAATGATCTTTAGTGCTTGAAGTCCATTTCCTTCAATTTATTCGTAATTGTTGAAATGTGTGATCCATTTCATCTAAAACTTTGGACTGTTTAAGGGGACGCACGTACGTATTTACTCACTTTTCACTTACAAGATGTTTCGTCTCATCTAAATGTCTATAACCACTGTTTGTGACCACTTACTGTGAGCATGTTTGAATCTTTATGTGTAAAGGGTGCTTCTTGTAGACTTATACTCTCTCATTCATGTTAGATTGGTTCTACTTGATTTTCGTTACCATTCCCTCGCTGCCTATGAAAATCTTGTTCATCATCATGAAGTCGGTGGTCATCTGGAATATATTGTCTCACGGATAAGGAAATTTTGCAGCAGTCTTCAAGAGTGTTCTTTGTTAACTGCAGAAGATCAAACTAATGTTTAGATTCAGACATGTATAAAGGAACCAAAGTCTTAGGCTATGGCACATTAATGTAGAGAGAGAGGGAGAGAGATCAATTTGAAGGGATTGTAGAACATGATGAATGTTGCTTGGAAGTCTACAGACCTTCGTATTTTAAATTCAGGAAAGTATAGTTTCAACTTTTCTTTTGGAAGGAGAGATGATCTTGTCATACAAGGTCCTCGGTATTTCAATGAAAAGTCTCTTGCTTTATATGTAACAACCCTCTCCTGCAGTGACACTTTTGGGCTCATCTCGTCGGTCTCCCAGGGCATTGGATACGAAGCTATTGCCATTGAGACTGGTAAATGGTTCGCAGAATGTCACCATGATGAGATAAGGGAAAAGCCAGTTGTGTTCAACTGTTTCTTCTGCGAGCGATGCGAATGATCTTCCTCCATTTTGTTGGTGCATCAAGTTGTATGGTCTTGAAGGAGAAGTGGGGGTTTCCTTCCTAGTACGAACAATTTCCTGATTTGTGTTTCATATGTGTCTTCCTTTATCGGCCCGATACCCTTAAAAAAAAAATGGTATCGGGGTTCGAACTTGGGACGGGATCAGGGCTAGTCCCGCCCGTCCCGATCCTGATCCGACCCGCCCTGTCCCGACCCCCCCCCCTCCCTTGCAAAAATAGTCGTTGCACAACAACCATTTTCGATTTTAACCATTGTGCAACGGGTATAACGGCTAAAATGTCCCCCCCCCCCCAAACCCCCTACCTCCTTAATATTTATTTTTAATCCCTAAGTTAGTATATTTACACTTTAACCCTAATTCTCAATTATAAATACTTCATTTTTCTCACAAATCTTTCTACCATCTCTCTAATTTAATCTCTCAATTCATCTCTCTACAATTCTATATTGCCTATTAAATATTATATTTTTTTGCTCATTTATATCAAAGTTAAAAAATTTGGAGTGAAGTTGGCAACTAGCTTAAGGATCATCCATCGAGCAAAGTTTCAATTTTCGTCCCTATAAAAAAAATATCATGCATTTGATTTTAATTTTCGTCGTTTGGGGCCTCGACTCATACTAGGGGGAATATGAGGCAATCCAATTTCAGTTTGAGGCTGAGACTCAGTCTGAGCCTGAGGTTGAGGTGCACTAGTGGGTGTGTCATCTACATTATCGTCAAAATTAAAGTCTGGTTCAGATGCAGAATATACTTCATCATCTAATGATATATCATTAAAAAAAAACAGTTTCATCTATATGAGTGAAATAAATCAAATCATCGGGACTAGGAATAAGATTACAAGAAGAAGTACTCTTACTCTTGTTACCCCTACCAGAAGAAGCACCTTTACCCAAGCCGTTCCATTATAATTATGCAAATAAATAATTAAAGTAAATGAAATTAAGTGCGATAATTAAAATTAAGTAACAATAATAATTTAAAGAAGGAACGAATGTACCAAACGCCGACGTAACGTCGACGTGTAATCGAGGTTAAAAATTAAAACTTTGTTCGATGGATGATCCTCAAGCTAGTTGACAACTTCACTCCCAATTTTTTAACTTTGATATAAATGAGCAAAAAAATATATAATATTTAATAGACAACGTAGAATTGTAGAGAGATAAATTGAGAGATTAGATTAGAGAGGTGGTATGAAGATTTGTGAGAAAAATGAAGAGAAAAATGAAGTATTTATAGTTGAGAAATAGGGTAAAAGTGTAAATATACTAATTTAGGGGTTAAAAATAAATATTAAGGGGTAGGGGGTTTATGGGGTTGGGGGGAGGCATTTTAGCCGTTATACCTGTTGCACAACGGCCAAAATCGAGAATGACCGTTGTGCAACGGTTATTTTTGCAAAGGGGGCGGCGGGTCGGGGTCGGGATGGGGGCGGGTCGGCATCGGGACGATCCCACGCCCCGTCCCAAGTTCAAACCTCGACACCGATAATTTTTTTTATGGGAGATCGGGGCGGGTAGCGGGCCGGGTCGGGATCGGGCCGACCCAGTCCACGGGACAGCCCTAGTTAAAAGTTAAAACCAAGTTAAAGTAGAAGTCTGACCAGTAGGTATAGTTTACTGGAAAAGACCTCATGGATTTTTCTATAGTTAATATGGATTTGGAATTATCAGAAACTTATGGCTTTGTTTAGATGAATCTGACCAGTCAGGGATAGTTTAAGGTCTTTTTCTAGTTATGTTTGTTAAGATGCTGGTGAGGAAATGAATGTCCTTACTTATTTTGTTAAGATACAAATTTATTGTTTTCAACTGGTCGTCTTGGGTGAGAATTCAAGATTTAAAGTTTACGAGTTCTTATAATAAGTTTGAGTTAATACTATAATAATAATTGAGTTGACCATCAAATATTTATAAATAATTAATAATTTTTCAAATATATAAACAAGATTTGGCTAGAAGTTAGTGAGTTCACATGAATCCGTAATCAGACCTCTAGATATATCCCCGATAGTCTTTGATGGTCCCTTTACATTTCGGCAGTTATTGTTACCATTCCTGAGGTAGTGAATTTCACACACTTATTATTTGTGTTCATGATGAGTTGGTGGTTGATATGTAAATATTAACTTGTGACAGATGGTACTTGTATTTGATTATGGAGTGAAAATGTGGTCTAGAATGGTGCTCATGACTTGCTTCTCAAACTATATTGGTCAAACTTGCATTTCATCCTTTTCCTTGGCTTATAATTCTTCATTTCATTCCCCAGTTAGAGGTCAATCAAGAATTTAAAATTTATGAGTTTCTATAACGACTCTAAGCTAATATACAATTATAATTGGATTTAATAGTTAAATATTTATACACGTTTAATAAAATTTTAATACATAAATACATAAACAAACATTTTTGAGTTCACATGAATTCATAAATTACTATGTAGATTCACTTGTGACAGATGTTCAAGATAATGTTAGAACCATGTTGTGGGATCCATCTATCATTGTCCAATAGACTATTGGGTAATTTTTACTTACACTTAAATGTTTATATTAACTATATTAATTTATCATAATTAAGTAAAAAATTGAAGTTATAATTTATAATTAATTATTGTTAAATGATAAGAAAATATATAAATGACACATGTAATGTAATTATTGAATTGACCTAAACATGTACAAGTTTGTGTAAACATGTAAATATAGGAAACAATATATTCTCTACCCATAATTAGAATATTTCCATATATTGTGTAAATATAATTATAGTAAGACTAGGATTCCTCTTTTGTATAGGCTTAGAATTCCTATTGTATAAGGGATGAATATTGTACTCTATATATACCTTGATATTAATGAAAGACTCCCCCAAGGGAGATTAATATCATCTAACATGGTATCAAGAGCCAAATAAACAAAACCCTAAAAACCTTTCTCTTCCACAAAGCCACGCTCTCCTACGCGGGCCTCCGGATTTTCCTCTTGTTTTTCGGGTTTTGTTCTTCCTTTCTTCTCTTCTCTAAATGGCTATCCTCGATTCTTCCACATTTTCTCGACGCCTACCTCCACAAATCCCACCACAAAGTCATCACCCCCGTTTCACCCCGCCCTTACTGTTTCCAACATCAAGAACCATATTCTCATTATTCTTGATCAAGAAAACAACCAGTATTCTCCCTGGGTTGAACTTTTTCGCAATCATGCATGTCTCTATAACGTGCTTGACCATATTGATGACACTATTACGCGCCCTACGGAGGTTGATGATTCTATCTGGCATCGTCTCGACGCCGGCGTCAAACAATAGATATATGGTAGTATCTCTTAGGATTTGCTCCTAACTATCATGAAATCTGACTCCACATCCCTTGACTTGTGGAATCGTTTGGAGAAAATTTTTCAGGACAACAAGCACACTCGTGCCGTGTATTTGGAAGAACAGTTCAACAAAACATGTCTTGAAAACTTCTCCAATGTCTCTGAGTACTGCAAGCAGCTTAAACTTCTAGCGGATCAACTCTCCAACATCGGCACGCCTGTCACTGACGATAAAATGGTGCTACAAATGATTTCTGGCCTTACTAAGGGTGAATATGATACTTTGGCCACTATAATTCAACAGGCAGATCCGCTACCGAGTTTTAACAAAGCTCGCTCACAATTGTTGCTCGAAGAAACCCATCGTGCTAAGCAGGATGAGCACGCCCAACAGGTGTTAGCTGTCGACACGCAACCCCAAGATCAGACGCCACCAGACAACTCCCAACAGCGGCAGGGCCGCGGCGGCAAGGGTGGAAAAGGCCGCGGCGGTAGAGGAGGTCGTGGTCGCGTGCGGTCGCGCCAACGTAACCAACAAAGAAGAATAACAACATAGATCGCAAAACAACTGGGTCGCAACTCCTCAAGGCCAGATCGGCCGCGTGAGCTCAAGATGTAGCCGCGGCGCTCAGCTCAGAGTCGCGGCGCTAAGTCCATTCGATCAAAGAACCATACAATCTGTATTCTTACCCCGGTTTGTTAGGCCCCGCTCCAGCCCCACAGCAGGCCCACTTCATGCAAGGTCAAGTCCCGCAGCCCTCCTCGGCATGACACCCACTGAGTTGGATCAGGCGTTCAGCACCCTCTCTATGCAACAGCCTGACAATACTTGGTACATGGACTCAGGCGCCACATCTCACGTCACCCAGTCTGCAGGTACTATTCCTAAACTGTTTAGTTTAAAACATCATCAATATGTTACAGTTGGTAGTGGACAATGCATTCCAGTTAAGGGTTATGGTACCTCATACACACAACCTCCTCATCCACCCTTCTCCCTCAAAAACACCCTATATGTCCCACACATGATTAAGAACCTCATATATGTCCGCTAATTTACTCGTAATAATTCTATCTCTGTGGATTTTGACCCTTTTGGTTTTACTGTGAAGGATCTTCATACGGGGACACCTCTTACGAGATGCAATAGCACGGGGGATCTCTATTCATTCACTTCCACCTCCGCTTCCAGATCTTGCTCTCCCGTCACTCTAGCGGTTGTTTCTTCTTCAACTTGACATAATAGGCTTGGTCATCCAGGAGTCCCAGTTTTTAATTTTCTTAGAGGCAACAATTTCATTGCTTGTAATGGGAAACTTGCCCAAAATTGTGTTTCTTGCTCTTTAGACAAACATATTCGTCTTCCGTTTAAATCATCTACTTGTGTTACATTTGCTCCTTTTTATATCATACATGCCGATTTATGGATATCTCATATCTCTAGTTCTCTCGGTCATAAATACTTTCTTGTGTTGCTTGATGAATTTTCACACTACGTTTGGTTATACCCTCTTAAATTTAAATCGGAAGTGTTTGTCAAATTTCTTGAGTTTCGCAAGTTCATTCAAACACAATTTGGAAAAGGCATAAAATCATTTCAGTGCGATAATGGTCGTGAATTCAACAACTCTATGTTTCACCGCTTTTGTACCACTAATGACATGGTCTTTCGTTTCTCCTGCCCTCACACCTCACCACAAAACGGTAAAGTTGAAAGAATCATCCGCACCATTAACAATATGATTCGCACTCTATTGATTCATGCCTCCCTCCCTCCACCCTTCTGGGTCTATGCTGCTAAAATGTCAGAATACACTCTAAATATTCTCCCTACTAGCACTCTTCACAATATGACCCCTACCGAAATCCTCTACCATAGAATCCCCTCTTATGATCATCTACGGATTTTTGGATGTCTGTGCTATCCCAACCTTAGCTCCACCACCCCTCACAAGCTCGCTCCTAGGTCCACTCCATATGTCTTTCTAGGATTCCCGTCGAACCATAGGGGCTATCTATGCTATGACTTGTCGACTCGTCAGATCCACATATCTCGTCACGTCACATTCGACGAGACCACATTCCCGTTTTCGAATCTTCCAAAATTCCAAAAACATGACTACTCATTTCTTGACGAGTCTGCCATCTCTCCCCTCATAATCGAACAACTCACATCCTCTGTTCCGTCGTCAAAGCCGCGGCACCCAAACATCAGAGAAGTCTGTCAACCTTCTAGCGCCGCGACTCTCGATCCAGGAGTCGCGACGCCTTCGACGGCTTCGCCCCCACCTTCTCCTTATCCGACTTTACCCCCGTCTCAGACACCACTCCGCCATCCACTGTCCCTACCCATCTAATGGAAACTCGTTCAAAGCATGGAATCTTCAAACCCAAAGTCCATTTCAACTTGTCTGCCCAAATCATCTCTCCACTTCCAAAGAACCCAAAATTGGCCAAACAAGACCCTAATTGGAATGCGGCTATGTATGAGGAATTCAATGTTTTAACTAAACATCACACGTGGGATCTAGTACCTAGACCTGAGGGGGTGAATGTCATTCGTTGTATGTGGCTATTTCGTCACAAGTTCAGAGACAATGGGGATCTTGAGAGGTATAAGGCCCGTCTTGTGGCTAATGACACAAATCAGCAGGAGGGCATTGATTGTGGTGAGACCTTCAGCCCGGTTGTCAAACCGGCTACCATCCGCACAGTTTTGAGCATTGCCATGGGTAAACACTGGCCGATCCATCAGCTTGATGTGAAGAATGCATTCTTACATGGGGATCTGAGAGAGACAATCTACATGCATCAGCCACCAGGATTCACCCATCCAGCAGTTCCTCACTATGTGTGCCGTCTCCGTAAGTCACTATATAGCCTGAAGCAGGCCCCCCGTGCGTGGTATGATCGTTTTGCCAGGTATATCTTGCAGATTGGGTTTGTATGCAGCAAGAGTGATACATCACTTTTCATTTTTCATCGAGGTAGTAGCACTGCTTACTTATTACTTTACGTGGATGATATTGTTCTTACTGCCTCCTCCGACGAATTGAAAAATGAGATTATTGTCTTGCTCAAGTCCGAATTTGCAATGACTGATTTGGGGAAGCTGAGTTACTTTTTGGGGATATCAGTGACTAGGTCTGCCAATCATATGTTCTTGTGTCAGCGTAAGTATGCAGAAGAGATTGTGTACAGGGCTAAGATGGCGAACTGCAAAGAGGTGCCTACTCCAGTTGATTCCAAATCTAAGCTCAGTGCTATGGATGGTGCTCTAGTCTCTGATCTTGCTCTGTATAGGAGCCTGGCAGGTGCACTTCAGTATCTCACATTCACCAGGCCAGACATAGCTTATGCTGTTCAGTAGGTGTGATTATTCATGCATGCCCCAGAGAGTCTCATTTCACTGCTCTTAAGCGTATCATTCAATACATTAAGGTCACTCTTGATTATGGTTTGCACCTATACCCCTCTGCACCAGACATGTTGCTTTCATATAAGGATGCAGATTGGGCAGGGTGTCCGGACACGCGACGCTCCACCTCCGGCTTTTGTGTTTTCTTAGGGGATAATCTGATTTCTTGGTCTGCCAAGCGACATGCTACCCTATCTCGCTCCAAAGGTTTAGGCTGAGTACAGAGGCGTTGCAAATGTAGTAGCTGAGATTTGTTGGCTCAGAAATTTACTGTTAGAACTTTAGTGTCCTTTGCGTCAGGCATCTATTGTGTATTGTGATAACATCTCTGCCATCTATATTTCTCATAATCCGGTTCAACATCAGCGAACCAAACATATTGAGATAGACCTACACTTCGTTCGTGAGAAAGTTGCGTTAGGCCATGTCAGAGTGTTACATGTTCCATCATCCTATCAGTATGCAGACATATTTACCAAAGGACTTCCTAGACAGTTATTTCTTGACTTTAGATCCAGTCTCAGCGTCCGGCCTCCTCCCGCTCCGACTGAGGGGGTGTGTAAACGTGTAAATATATGAAACAATATATTCCCTACCCATAATTAAAATATTTCCATATATTGTGTAAATATAATTATGGTAAGACTAGGATTCCTCTTTTGTATAGGCTTAGGATTCCTATTGTATAAGGGATGAATATTGTACTCTATATATGTCTTTATATTAATGAAAGACTTTGCAAGGGAGATTAATATCATCTAACAGTTTGTTTTCGACTTTTGGGACCCTTGTACCAACACAATGTAACTAAGAGTTATTAATCTTCCATCTTAGGGCACTAAACGACAATTAGTGTTTACTAATAATAAGATTAGTACATATAATAAAGGGGGTTCAATTCGAATATACCATGTGTTAGTTGGAATTTCAATCATTTAATAAAAAACGATAATGTTTGTTCTAATGTTTATTTCATGGTTCGTTGCTGTGCTTCATAAGTTGGTAACCACCACATTCCAACTACTATACAAAAATTAGAACCTTAAGCCAACTCATAATTATTTATATTAAATTTATTCGTATTTGATATTTATATTAAATTAATAAATATATTATATATATATTTTATACATAATTTTATCCTGTTTAATTATAACAACAATAATAACTTATTCAATATATTCTCACCAACAGTATCTGAAAAAGGTAGAGTGTAAGCAAACCTTATTCCTACTTCGCGAACAGAGGAGGAGTCAAGATTTGAAGTTTATGAATCCTGAATTTGCCACGAAGCCATAGCTCATCTTATTTTTGAGTTCGCTATTAGATAATTTATACGTATATTTAATGAACTTCCTAATACAAATACTGTACTTAAGCAAAAATGACTGAGTTCGGCCGAATCCGCACCTAATAGGCTATCTACGCCTCAACTTGTCGACATGTCGCTTAATTATAATTAATTAATATATAATTTTATTACTAAATTAGAATAAATTAATTTGATTTGGTGTAGAATTTTATATCATTATAAATACACATGTGCGTAGTCCCAAAGCCCTATAAATAAACCAAAACAAAAACCCTCCTTTCTTCTTTAGATCAGAAGCATAAACTTCCCCAAATGGCTCGCAACGACGACTCTCATCTACAAAACGTCGTCGTTTCAAGCCACTATATAAACGAAAGCCTCGGCGACGACGAGCTTCGGGCCGTACTATATCGACTCGAAAACGACAAAGACAAGGAAGTTTTCGGGCTGGTCTGTAAACGATGGCTTTATATTCAAAGCACTGAAAGGAAGAAACTTTGTGCTCGGGCCGGGCCTCATATGCTCCGCAAAATCGCGGCCCGATTTAATCGATTAAATGAACTTGATCTATCTCAATCTGTTTCTAGATCCTTCTATCCTGGTGTTACGGATTCTGATCTTTCTGTTATTGCTACTGCTTTTGATTGCTTACGTGTCCTCAATCTTCAGCACTGTAAAGGTCGGATTTTTAATTTATTTTTACATTTGTTGGATTTTGAATGCCTATTGAGATAATTTTGAATGAACTACTGAGGAGTAGTGATACTTCACGTATATAACTGATTTAGGGTGTGTTCGGTATGAAGAAAAAATATTTTCCAGGAAAATAAGTGGGTTATTTACATTTTTCATGTGTTTGTACGTAAGCAATTTTTTTTATCTTAAAAACATTTGTATATAATCTAAACAAATAATATGGGGTGGGTGGGTGGTGAGGGGTAGGTGGTGGGGGTGGGTTTTGCTCCATACGAAAATGTTTTCCTCCATACCGAACACACCCTTAATCTTGAATTGTTCTGCGTGGGGTCATGGGCACGGGGTAGTGGGTGTATAGTTTATGCAGGGTTTCCCTGCTAAGAGGCTGTTTACGCACCTCGAATCTGGTGACTAAAGGAGATACTGTATTTTTTGACATGAAGGAATTTTGATTAATTTTTTTTGTTTGAAATGCTAAAGATTTTGACACTATTGTTGAAAAGAATGGTTTTTATCTGTTTCATATCTTGTAATTAATGTATTTTTATGATAAAATAGGAGTAATGGGGTTATGAAGGATTTTGGGGGAATTATGGTCGGGTTTTTTTTAAGAAATATTAATTGCAAATTTTGTGTTTCTGTGTAAAGGTTATGTCTTTTTTGTTATGTGGTTCTGAATTGATAGCAAAAGGGTGGACAGTAATGTTATTTCATATGTATTCCAGTTTACAAAAGTAAGTATAACTTTGTTGCTAATCTAAGGCTTAGATGCTTCCTTGACACCACAAATAGTTCTTTGTGGACAATGAAATTGAAATCTTATTGAAAATTATGCTATGTAGTAGGGAGAACAGTTCGATCATCTCAGATCTTTCCCAACATCATAATAAAAGACAAAGGCTAATTTGTGCTTATGTGTTCTAGTTGACTTAACTTGCAAGGTTTTATGATCCAAATTTACAGGCATAACAGACAATGGATTGGTAGCAATTGGATCGAGTCTCTCCTCTTTACTGTCCTTAGATGTATCCTACTGCAGAAAGATCACAGACAAGGGGCTCTCAGCTGTTGCTGAGGGATGTCGTGATTTGAGAACCTTGCATCTTGCTGGCTGTAGATTTGTCTCAGATTCATTAATGAAAGCTCTCTCCAAGAATTGCCATAATATTGAAGAGCTGGGTTTGCAAGGATGCACCAACTTTACCAACTCAGGTCTCTCTGTCTTGGTTGAAGGTTGCCGAAGGATAAAGTATTTGGACATTAACAAATGCAGCAATATTGGTGACATTGGGATAACTAGTGTTTCCGAAGTTTGTTCATTGACACTTAGGACATTGAAGTTGTTAGATTGCTACAATGTTGGCGATGACTCCATCTTATCCTTGGCCAACTACTGCAAAAATGTCGAGACACTCGTTATTGGTGGTTGTTGTAACATTTCAGATGAGTCCATGAAGTCACTGGCTTCTGCTTGTAGTAATAGTCTGAGGAAACTGAGGATGGATTGGTGCTTGAATATTAGACTCTTCATTGGACTGCATCATTTCCAAATGCAGAAAGCTCGAGGTTCTCGACATTGGCTGCTGTGAGGAGGTAACTGATGCTGCATTTCAACAATTAGGAAGCGAAGACTTTATGTTGGGTATGAAGATTTTGAAGGTCAGTAACTGTCCAAAGATAACTGTTGAAGGAATTAAGAAGCTTCTGAAGTCATGTGAGTATCTTGAGTATCTAGACGTACGGTCTTGTCCCCTTATCACTAAAGCAGGGTGCGCTGAGGCTGGAATTCAGTTTCCTGAATTCTGCAAAATAAACTTCACTGGAAGCTTAGCAGAACCAGATGTGTTACTTTGAGCAGTACTTGATTAAGCAATGCCTTTGAAGGACGGATGGATATCATACAGTGAAACTATCACATTCTTTGCCTAAGACCTACAATATGACTTTGGAAGCTCCTGATGTCAGTCCTTCCTTCCCATTAATTTGCCTTTGTTAAGCATCAAGTTTCTCATTGTAGATTATTTCCCTGCTTTTCATTTATTTGATACCAAACTCCTGTATATCATCCTTGTAAATTACTAGTAGGCCCCATTGTCTGCTGTAGGTGTTTTCAGATTGTGAATGAAATGAAGTCCATTGTTCCTAGCTTGAATGTGGGCTTATACCAATAATGATGGTTTGATTGATTACATTTCTCGTACTACATGTCCAATTATTTTTTTGGATTTGTTTCAATCATTGGAGTAGGATGTCTGTGTTAGCTGGGTGCCACAACCAAGTCTGATAAACAATTCCTTCTCTTATCCTTCCTTGCGTTACCTGTTATCAACTGCCTGCATTTGTATTTGCTGGCTCAGGTTGTGTGTGTGTGTGTGAGACAGTGCTTAAGTAACTGCATAAAGTCTGGAGGTTTACAAGAGCCTTTTTTAAGTAATTGGTCAAAGAAGTTGATAGGAACAAGTGTGTTCCGATTGTAAAATGGATTTAATTTATATTTACTGATGGTATAACTTTTTATTTATTTATTTTGATAGTGTATTTAGCCTGTTGTTGTAGGTAACTTGCCTTTACATTGACAGTGTATATTAACCTGTTGTAGCAGGTAACTTGGCTTATTTTTTCAGGTTACTAAATCCACTTTTTTTTTAACAGTTACCTGTGGTTATCATTTATGTAACCGGATAGTGTAGAATAATTTTTATACTATGCGTAGAAGTTAAACTCTTGCAAAATTTAGTATTTCAAATTGCTAATGCATCATTTTCTGGATTATCATGCCAGTTCATGATTCATGAATGGGGTAGCATTCCATTGTGAGAATGGCTACAACCAAATATGGGATTTGTAACTCTTTTTTATCTCAAGGTGTAAGGAAACTACAGACCAGAAAAATGATGATGATTACTTGGATTCTTAAATTGATATAGTGTGGTTTTGACCTCAGCATATTGAATTATAACATGGCAAACACAGGAAATATCCCTCTAACTTATATTTTTAAGTGAGGATATTTTATATCTTATTATATTTTATCCAAAAAAAAATAATTGAAGACACTATATATCATTCTAAAAATAACTTGAAGGCAACAAAGCTTGTGAAAATAGTATTAAATTTGCGTATAAACAATCTAAAAATCCAATTCTATAGCTCGCATTTGATTCTTGTTTTCATATCTGACTTGGGTCATAAAGTTTACTCTTAAGGACAGTACACAGCTAAATAATTTCCAAAGAAAACCCATCTGTTTGCATAGGTTCTACAATAAGTCTATACATTCAAATTTAACTCAGGGCACAAAGCTTAAACCTAAAGCCTCCTTTGAGCAATGGATCTAATTACAAGTTTTAACAGATCTCTAAATTTGTTTTTTTATGAACATTTTACATTGAAGAACAATCGTATCGGAAAACAAAATGAGAAATGGTAAACAAAAGTTATCTTCTTAACTTCCTTGAACTTGAGATTGCCTGCTGCAGATATCTCAGAGTCTTTTGATGATTGAGGAATCCCATAAACCAGAACTCAAAATCATCCTCTGTAACTAGCTGTATATATTTCTGTGATGGCTTTTCCATATTTGCACTCTCTTTTGCTTTCATCATCTTACTTATTGGGATCGATACCTGCAAATTATGAACATTTTTAGCTTATGCTTCACATGGTTAGAAAATAGAGATAAAAGAAAAACTGAGCAGAAGGTTACCTTATAACGTATTCTAAGTAACTTTCCAGTTGGAGATAAGAGCTTAATTGATCTCTCACTGCAGAAAGCAATCTTATCTGTAGAGGTGAAGAAAAGGCCTGCTATTGGACCAGCTGTTGTTGATAAATAACATTGAGAAACCTTCATTAGCTTTTCATCATCTTTGACACTAAACTTCTGCTTGAATATTTTCTCCAATCCTCCTACTTGAAGAATATTTGCTCCAAGGCTCAATTTTCCCTTCAAAGTCTCTGTTAGTTTCGGGCTTAGGCTCACTGCACAATTAAAGGACATGACAATCAATACTTTCTATCATATATACATGTATATTGTGCTTCTTGCATGAATTTTGTATTTCACGACTCACTTATCTGTGTTCTTTAGATTTACACTAGTGCTTGGCTATGACTTCACTTGCAAATACTGAAGGTGAAGTGTGGCCATCAGTATTTGCAGTTAGTGAACTTTTTAGCACTTGAAATACAGGTGCAATATTGAATGAACTTTTCTGAGTAGCATTTTTGAGTGAGATAATTGTTTTCGCTCACAAAACTTTTTTTCCCAAGCAGAACTCATGTCCAGATACAGTTTTAACTCCCAAATTCCAACTTCAACTTCAAATACTTTTTTCTTTCAACTTGAACAAAATATTATCTTAGTAATATTTTCAATAATCTTTTGAAATCTTTAATGGAGAATATAAGTGCTTACTATGCTCACGGATGCCTTGTGCAAGACAGTCCATCCTTTCTCCCAATTTGTTCATCTTACCAATGACATATCTTCCTGCATATTCAAGAATATTTTTATTTTTATGTTTTCTTCATTCAATGGTCAGATCAAGTTGATTCTTTATCAAGAAACAGGGGAAATACTCACTTTGCTTTGTTTGATATAAGTTCTTTGAAGTTGCATATGGAACAATATGGTCTTCACAAGCAGATAGGGCTTGTAGTCTTTTTGGCTGCCTTTCAAGTGAGCATACTGCTGAACTCATGCGAATACCTGCCACATTCCCACTGAGTAAGTTCTTCATTGTGATTCTGATTTTGAGGTGGAATATTGCTGTATTGTGAAGGTTTGTGAGAAATATTTAAGTTTGGTTGATGGTTTAAGAACATTCCTTATAGCATTATATATAGGGCTTTGTGGAGGAGTTGTTGTATCCTTTAGCTGATTGTTGCATGAGTAAGCTATGGGTCATCAGAAACAACCAAAAAAGATCATGCATGTGCTTTTTCAGAATTTTCTTTTGTACCAAGAAGAAAAAGGTTGTTAGGAAGATGAGAGTGTCTTTAATTATCTTGTTGTTGATTGAAATCTGAAATATCCAAAAATCAAAGTGCAGTGCATGTTCGACCTCTCCCTTTATTTTTTATTTCTTTTAAATCCCTTTGATGTCTTTTTCTCTTGCTTCTAAGGTTTTGAAAATGTCTTCTTTTAGCTGTGTGGTCAATTACAGTAAACTAATCTCATGCTGACTCATTTCGTTATCAAGATTTGTGTGCACATTTGGTGCTTTAACTTTTAAATTGGCAGATTTGCTTTATGATGCTGCCTACTTTTGTAAGTTGAGCCAAAGTAAGAAAGTTTTGCATATTGAAGTCATCTTGTCAGAACTAGTAAGGTAGCTTAATTAGGCTTAATCGTCTTTACTTCTTTTCCATGAAAATCGACTGATAATTTTTATATAGATAATTATTTATGATTAAGTATTTGTTATGACTAAATTAGTAGTTTTGGCTCCCTAGAGGGACATTATTATAACTCAGAACTTGAAATTGCTAGTAGGAGTTGACCTGCCTTTATTGAGAAGCATATTGTTGCTGTTAGGCTAGGTGTCATAACTTGAACTATATTCTATTCTCTACCTATAATAATAACAACCCCTCCAGTTGCCCTAAATTTAATAGGACAAAAAGTTCTTTCTTATTATAACAAAATCCTTGAGGTAAACAGGCTTGTATTAAAAAAACCTTGAGGTCAGCAGGCTATACATATTGATGGTCTCATAACTATTTACGTAGACTATTTATCAAGTATCTTCGTAAATTAGGTTAAAATATTCTCCCAATATTGGTATTGTATAGGAGTAAAAGACAAAAGTCAATCCTTCTTGAATATTAAAAAATGTACAAAAGTATCTCCTTCACAAGCTTTTTGTGCATAGTAAAATTATCTCAAGTTAATTTTATTAGTCTGATGTGCTTAAAAGTTGACAAGATAACAGTTTAGTGCTGATCCATGATCATCACTTGACTCAAATCCCCTTTGAAACATGAGTGAGTCATCCATTTAGAATTGTTGCTTAATAAATCAGGTAAAGGAAAAAAAGTAACCATTCAAAAATTTAAATCTGTTATGTAGGGTCACAATTCTGGTGCTTGTCTGGAGTATGTGCCTTCTCTTTTAAGGCAGTTATCTTGCTTTGTATTTTCTCTTTATTTTCTTGATATCATCTTGTGGTGTAAAGGCAGGATTTGTAGGCATTCATGCCAACTTTATGTGGAATGCAACACGCACAGACATATGATTTAAAATTTTAAAGTAAACTAACTTAATTTTCTCCATAGTTTAACCAACTTTTGTGTTTGGACAACAACACTTACGATATATCTATAGAAATAAAATAATTTAAAATAAAGCACAAATAATAATAGTATTTTCTGATGCATTTTTCATAAGTTACCTTCAAAATACTTAGCAAGTTATTAAGAAATTATTTTTAATGCTCCCTCTATTCCATGTTAATGTGGCATTATTCTTATTAGTCTTTTCCAAAAGAATGAGTTATTTGGAAATAATTTAACTTAAGAAATTTTATTTTACCCTTAATTTAACTTATGCTTTTATTTTACCATAAGTCCAAAAGTTCTTTTCTTAAACGTCATGTCAAGTCAAATTTGCCACATAAATTGGCCCGGATAGAATGATTTTTTTAGAGTTTTGCAATGTGTTTTCATTCATTTTTCGAATTATATTATCCGACAAGCTAGTTGGTCAATTTTGTTGGAAAATGAGTTTAGTTACACAAAACTTAAATAAATGAAGCAAACCTCTAATATGTGCAAAATGAGAAGAGCGATAAGTGTTATAGAGAAAATCTCAAGAATATAATTAAATCAGAACATAAAACGTTTTATGCTCTTTTTTTTTTATTGTAGGGTTTAGGGGTATGGTATCCTACTCTCTTGGTTTCACTACCCTCTCTTATCCCTTGTTTCTTTTTGGTGCATCCATGAGGTTCCTGTTTGTATATGAAGATGTATAACTGTATGCGAAGCATGTGAAACAGTGAATTCAATCTGATAATTTGATTGGATTGAGGTTGCAGCTTAATGTTATAACTTCATCAGGATGTTACTAGTTTACAAAGGATATTATAATGAACTTGTTTCTTTTGTTTCTTTATATGCATTTAATTAATGCCTATAATGTGGGTATTTAAAACATGGCTATAAGTGTTGCCTCAAGGCTGTTCACTCGTTTGATGCGAAGATCAAAATGGACTGTGGGTGAGAAAAGGGCAACACTGGTCAAAATGGACTGTTGCTATGATTGCAATAAGGGAGCCATGATCACAACATCAGTGATTTCTGCATGGTAACAAAGGAAGTTGCGATCTCAACACATGACTCACGATCACAGCAAAGCAAGGTATGGGAGGCAGTAAGCCAAAGCAAAATCCGATCGCGAGCCCGGTTGCTGTGATAGCCATGGGATTGCTGAGGTATTGAGATCAGCTTCATAATCACAAACACGGGCCCAAGGACTGTGATCATGGATTTCTTCCTGGGATCTCAAATCTTCAGTGTTGTGATTGCTACACAAGTCACCTATAAAATTTATCACTTTTCTCGATTCCCACACCAAAAACTCGGTCCAAGGAGATGAAATCACTCCCCACTTCTTCCCATCATCAAGGCAAGTCTTTTAACTTGATTTATAAGCTTTTCCTAGTATAATAAACACATGATTTGATTCTCAAATGTTAGATTTTTGGTTGGATTCCCTATCTGCCAAATTTCACCCAGGAACTAGGATTTGAGCTACTGAGGTCGTTTGAGATATTTGACACTACTCAACCATTAGATGACTATAGCTTATTGGTGGTGTACTTCTGCTTCAGGGATGATGCGAAGGCGGATACAGATGAAGGGCCTAAGCCTTTTTAGTTCCATCTCCTTGAGTTTCACTTGGAATGCTAAGGGTTAGATGCTAATTTGCCTCTCCAACGATAAAAATGGATTGACCAACCCACCTCTTAATTATTCTGAATCAGAAAAGGTATTATTTTTTACGGAGACTTGGGCTAGACTTTGGTTGTGCAATGGTAAGTTGATTCGCTTGTGGGATGATTTTGGCCATGTCACTCCCCTCAGAAATGCATGCCATAATTCATATCAAATCACAAGGTTTTCATGACCTCAAAGTGATTGAGTACATTCAATATAAAAGAGAAAAAAGATTTATCCCCTTGTTAAACTATCCATCCAAGAGCATTTAGCTTCCGAATACTTTCCTCTTTTTATTTTTCTGTGGACTGCATAAATTTTATTTTCTATCCCAAAGGAGGATAATCTCTTTCGGCTGCTCAATCCGCACGGTATGCAAATTCTACCTAAAAATCTCTTCAGGTGAAAAAATAAAAAATCATGTGAGCTAACTTTGTTGAGTACTTCCACTCCATAATATTTGAAATATGCCTCTCCAGGAGCATTACAATCTGCAGCTTAAACGGTCTCTTGTGAAGTGATGACTATGGCCAAGTCCCGTTAGTTTCACAATAATTCTATACATTTGTTTTCAATCCTTACCATTTCAAAAAAAGAAAAGGAAAAAAAAGTCTATACATCCGTGTTAACTCCTAAGGCTCAAAGCCTGTAAAACCTAAGATCTCCAATGGAGCTAGTTACAAGTTTGAACAGATCTGTAAGTCCGTTTTTGCATCAACATTTTACATTGATGAATTGGTGTATTGGGAAACAAATGAGAAAAAGAGGAAGAAAAGTTATCTTCTCAGCTGGCTTCAAGTACTTGAAATTGCCTGCTGCAGATATCTTAGAGACTTTTGATGATTAAGGAATCCCATAAACCAGAACTCGAAATCATCCTCTGTAATTACTTGTATATACTTCTGTGAAGGCTTTTCCCTATTTTCACTCTCTTTTGCTTTCATTATCTTACTTATTGGGATCGATACCTGCAATTGTGAACCGACATATTAGATTATGCTTTACGTGAATAGAAAATTAGAGATGAAAGAAAAAAGAGCAGAGAGGGCACCTTATAGCGGATTCTGAGAAATTCTCCGGTTGGAGATGAGATCTTTATTGATCTCTCACTGCAGAAAGCAATCTTATCGGTAGAGACGAAGAGAAGACCTGCCATTGGACCAGCTGTAGTTGATAAATAGCATTGGGAAACCTTTATTAGCTTTTCATCATCTCTGACACTAAACTTCTGCTTGAATATTCTCTCCAACCCTCCTACTTGAAGAATTTTTGCCCCAAGGCTCAATTTTCCCTTCATGGTTTCTGTTAGCTTCGGGCTTAGGCTCACTGCACAGTTAAAGTTAAAATATTTCAATCAATACTTTCGATCATACATGTAAATAGTTCTTTCAAGGATTTGTGGGCATCATGGCTCGCTTATATCTGTGTTGTTTAGATTTATATTTGTGTTTGGCCATGACTTCACTTGCAGTACTGAAAATCTTTGCAAGTTGAGGTTCCGCCATCAGCACACAAATACTGGATTTCAGTAATAATGATCAACTTGTTTGAGGTGTATTTCTTGTGAATAATAGTTTTCACTCACAACTTCTATTTTTTCTTTTTCAGTTCTAGACACAAACTTCCGAATACTCACTTAATTCAAATACTTTTTTTTAGTTAAACAAGATATTGTCTTAGCAATATTTTCATTAAATTTTCTGAAGCCTTTTATGGAGAATATAAATTCTTACCATGCTCACGGATGCCTTGTGCGAGACAATCCATTCTTTCTCCCAATTTGTTCATCTTACTAATTACAGATTTTCCTGCACATTCAAGAAAATTTCATCTTAATGATCTATTCATTCAAGGGTCAATATCAATAATACTCTTTATATCTACTACAATAACAGGGGAAATCCTCACTTTGCTTTATTTTAGACAAGTGCTTTAAAGTTGCAGATGGAACATGGTCTTGGCAAGCAGATAGAGACTGTAGTCTTTTTGGCTGCCTTTCAAGTGGGCATACTGCTGAACTCATGGGAATACCCACCACATTTTCACAGAGTAAGTTCTTCATTGTGACTTACTGATCTTGAAGAGGATTTTGCTATACTGTGAAGGTAACTGAGATATTATTATGTTTTGCTTGATGGTTTAAGAACATTCCTTGTTGCACTATATATAATATAGCAGTTTGGGAGAAGTTGATGAATCTTTTAACTACTAACTGTTGCATGAGTCTGCTATGGGTCATCAGAAAAAAGTAAAAAAGAAGATCTGCTTTTAATTTAGAATTTTTTATTTTTTACCAAGAAGAAAAGGTTGTTAGGAAGATGGGAGTCTCGGCTGAGATTCTCAAAATTTTTAATATCTTCAATAATCTTTCTGTTGATTGAAATTGTCCAAATTCAAAGTGCAGTGCATGTTCACCCTCTCTTTTCTATTCCTTGTTTGTCCCTTTGCTTTCAGTTCGTTAATTAATTTATGTCAGTTCAAATTCCAGTAAAAACAAAAGAAAGTTAGGGGATTTTTTTCTTATCTGCCTAAGTTATGACGGACAATCACAGAATTACCCCATACTTGTGTTGGTTGGAGGTAACCGCTGGCAGATCCACATGGACCAAAGGGTGTTTAGTTGGACATTCTTCGTCAAATTTATACTGTGTATTTCGAAAATCATTACTATATATATAGGTCAAAAATTACTTTTTGTACATAAATATTTATCTTGAGCACTCTTGATGAATTCTAGCTTTGTTACTGCCTATTGCCGTAGCAGGTACTTATTGAAGTAGTTAAAGTACGCAAGCTGACCTGGACACCACCGTTGTCATAAAAAATTGTATCTTTCTCAATTTGCTGAAAAGGTTTTGAAATTTCTTCTTTTGGCTGATTGGTCAATTATAGTAAACTATTCTCATGCTGACTTGTTTTGTTATCAAGATTTCTGTGCGCACATGCAGTGTTTTCAACTTTTGAGTTGGCTGATTTGCTTTGGGATGTAACCTACTTTTACAGATTGAGTAAAAGTAAGGGAAAGCTGTGCATTTTGAAGTCATCTTATCAAAACCAGTAAGGTATTTCACCATAAGCGACCTTTTTATTTTTCTATGCAAATCGACTCATGGACTCCATTTCATGGCCCATGTTTCTCGATAGTCACATGTAGTTTTTGTTTATTGTTTTACCATAATCTTATTTAGTCTCATCTAAAATATATGCTTTAATTGGAAGGGGGAGCCTTAGAGTAACTGATAAAATTGCTGCCATGTGACCAGGAGGTTACGGATTCAAGCCGTGGAAACAACTTCTTGCAGAAATGCATGGTAAGGCTGCGTGCAATAGACCCTTGTGGTCCTGCCCTTCCCCGGGACTCCACGTATAGCGGGAGCTTCGTGCACCGGACTGCCCAATTGGTATTATCATATGCTTCTTTATTTTTTGTTGTTTTGATTTTATAATTGGCAGAATATCTCGTTACCCCCCTAAACTTGACATGATTTAGTTGGTGCATATTTAACCTTTTCGTGGTCCTAATTACCTTAGATTCTTTTCACAAGTTTTATTAGGCTTGGATGATTTAAGGTTGACAAGGTAACAATTTATGACATTAAAGTTCAGTGGTAAGTGGTGATCCACAACCACCACTGAATTGTCCCCTTTGAAACATGAATGCGTCATCCATGAACTTCGATTTGTTGCTTAATAAATCAGGCAAAGGAAAAAAAATAGCCATTCAAATCATTCTGTTATGTAGGGCAGGGCCAATAATTTTGGATTATATTAACTTCTCTTTTAATGCAGTTACCTTACCTTGCCTTTTTTAATCTCATCTTGAGGTGTAAAGGCAGATCTGTAGGCCACTTTTACTGACTTTATGTGGAACACACCACACACGCATGACAAATGATTTATATTTTTGAGTAAACTAATCTATCTCCTAAATGATTTGACCAACTTTTGCTTTGGACAACAATACTTTGAAAAATCTAGAGGAATAAAAGTATATAAAAGAATGAACTCTAAGCACAAAAAATAATCATATTTGTTGATGCATTTTTCATATGTTTCATTCAATATATACTTGACAAGTTATTTAGCGATGTTATTTTTAATCTATTTTTAGAGTTTTGCGATGGGTTTCGGCGTATTTCAAATTATTTGTTAGTGGCTATCAAGCAAGTTGGTCAAAATTTTGTCGAAAAAATGAGTTTAGTTACTCAAAACTGAAATACAATGAAGTAAAACCTCCATTATGTCCAAAACGAGAAGAGAAATAAGTATTGCTGAAAAAAAATCTAAAGGTTTAATTAATTAAAGCAAAATACAAAAGACTTAAAGTAGTTTTCTTTTCCACTGGAGTTTGGGGAATGGTACTCTACTCTCTCAGGTCCACTGCTGTCTAGATATTTACACCTGAACAGATGTATGAAAAGCATGTGAAGCTAACAAATAACGAGGGATCCATCAGATAATTTGATTGGATTGAGTTTGTAGCCAAGTTGTTATAACTGTATCTTGTTGTTACCATTTACTAAGGATGAAAACAATCATCTCCTTTATTTCGTCTTCCTCATCAAACCCCGTCGCCGGCCGTCGTTCCCCCACCTCCAACTGCCATCCCCCAACCCACCAACTTCGGCAAACATAACAAGCTCAAAAAGATCGTAAAAACCAGCAAACATAACAAGCTCAACAAAATCATAAAACAGAGCACATCAATTCGGAATCTATAGAGTTTCGCCGGAAAACGAACAACTCTGGCCAAATAAAGTGCAAAAACAGTTATCTAGTCAGGGGAAAATTAACAAAAATCGTTCTTGTTCTTGTCGCCGGTGATATCGTTCTTGTTTGTCTCCGTGATTATCATGTACCACCATATTTGTCACGACGTACATCTGGGTTCTATCTCCCTGTTTTCCCGCCTAGCATCCGGGTTCTATCTCCCCGTTTTCCCGCCTAGCATCCGGGTACAAAAGTTTCGGCAGGAAACAATGATTTTAGGCAATGAACAGTGTGTTCCGGCGTGTGAACATGTTCTATCAGCCTGGAGTTGGTACCTCCTGTTGCCCGTACTCAATATTTGTCCTTATCCTTGTAGTTAAATTCTTGCGTGTTGAGTTCTATTAAATCTTGACTTTACATTCTTGTCTTTATTCTTCTTGTCCTTTGCTTTATCATTTTGGTCTGTAGTAGCCTGACTTACCTCTAGATTCATGCTAACTTGTGCTTTAGTATTGGTTCTCGTGTGTGTTAATGTTAACCTTTGACTAGTATTTTTTTGCTGTAGTGGCTTTGGTGAATGATGGTAGATTAGGGTCATGTTCTCGGTCGGGGACAGGGGCGAGGGTTGGGGGGTAAGTAGGGTAAGGGAGATGCTAGGCTGAGAATAGAGTCTTGGAACATTGAGACTTTAACGGGAAAGTCCATAGAGTTAGTTAAGATTCTTAAAGAGGATGAAGTTTAATATAGCTTGTGTCTAGGAGATCAAATAGGTAGGATCTAAGGCTAAGGATGTAGACGGGTATAAGTTATGGTTCTTGGGTAGGTCAAAGTATAGGAATTGGGTAGGCATTTTGGTAGACAACGAGCTAAGAGATCAGGTGGTAGAGGTTAGGAGGGTTAATGATAGGATGATTACGATTAAGTTGGTAGTTTGAGGGTTCACTATGAACATTATTAGTGTGTATGTGCCACAAGCGGGCTTGAACGAGGAGAAGAAGAGGCGCTTTTGTGAAGTTTTGGATGAAGTGGTGGGAGTTATACCACCCACTGAGAAGTTATTTGTATGAGGTAATTTCAATGGACATATCAGGGCACTTTCGGGGGTTATGACGACGTGTATAGAGGTTTTGGCCTCGGGGACAGAAACGGGAGAGGCGTCTTGCTTTTGGAGTTTGCTAGAGCTTTTGGGATAATGATAGCCAATTCGAGGTTCCTGAAGAAGGAAGAGCATTTGGTGACTTTTCGTAATTCCGTGGCTAAGACTCAGATAGACTTTTTGCTCCTTAGGAAGGTTGACAACGGTCTTTGTAAAGACTGCAAGGTTATTCCGAGAGAGTATCTTACAACCCGACATAAGCTTTTGGTGATGGATTTAGAAATCAAGATGGAGAAGAAGATGAGGGTTGTGGATGACAGGTTAAGAATCAAATGTGGGAGTTTGACTATGGCTAGTGCAAAGGAAATGAGGGAGAGGTTGATGGCCGCGGGGGCTTGGAGGGGTAGTGGTGATGCGATCGGTATGTGGGACAGGACGACCAGTTGCATTCGGGAGGTTGCTAGAGAAGTGCTAGGGGTCTCGCGGGGTAGCCGTGGTGGGCATCGAAGGGACTGGTGGTGGAATGGTAAAGTTCAAGAGAAGGTGGAAGCAAAAAAAGAGTCGTATGCGAAATTGGTAGATAGCAAGGATGAGTAGAGAAGTGGACGAATAGGGAATTGTATAAGATGGCGAGGAATGAGGCAAAGCTAGTGGTTACGGTGGCCAAAACAACGGCTTTTGAACGTCTATATGTGGAATCAGAGGAAAAAGACGGGGATAAGAAGTTGTACAGACTAGCCAAGCTGAGGAAGATGAGGGCCCGTGACTTGGATCACGTGAGGTGCATCAAGGACGAGGACGACAAAGTACTGGTGGAGGACGCACATATTAGGCGGAGGTGACAGTCTTACTTCCATAAACTCTTGAAAAAGAAGATAGACATTGTGTTGGGAGATCTGGAGAAATCTAATAGGTATTGGGATTTTGGGTATTGTGGAAGCATTAAGGTTGAGGAGGTTCAGGATGTTGTTCGCAGGATGCACTGGGGACGAGCGACCGGGCTTGATAGATCCAGTCGAATTTTTGAAGAGTGCAGGCAGGGCAGGTTTGGAGTGGCTGACGGAGTTGTTTAATGTCATTTTTAAGACGGCGAGAATGCCCGAAGAATGGAGGTGGGGTACAATGATTCATTTGTACAAGAACAAAAGTGATATCCAGAATTGCAACAACTATAGGGGTATCAAGCTGCTAAGTCACACTATGAAGTTTGGGAAAGAGTCGTGGAAATGAGGGTGAGAAGAGGCATGTCTATCTCCGAAAATCAGATTGGATTCATGCCGGGGCGTTCGACTACAAAAGTCATTCATCTTATTAGGAGGTTGGTGGAGCAGTATGGGGAGAGAAAGAGAGACTTACATATGGTTTTCATCGACCTCGAGAAGGCATACGACAAAGTCACTAGGGAGGTTCTATGGAGATGTTTGGAGGTTAGAGGTGTACATGTGACGTACACTAGGGCAATCAATGATATGTATGATGGAGCCAAGACCAAGGTACGAACAGTAGGAGGAGACTTGGAGCACTTTCCAGTGATGATGGGAATGTACCATGGATCAACTCTTAGTCCATTCCTATTTGCCTTGGTGATGGATGGACTGACGCGACAAATCCAGGAGGAGGTGCCATGGTGTATGTTATTCGCAAACGACACAGTCCTGATTGATGAGACTCGCAGCGGAGTGAATGCTAAGCTGGAGGTTTGGAGACATACTCTGGAGTCCAAATGGTGGCTGAGTAGGACCAAGATAGAATATTTTGAGTGCAAGTTCAGTAACTGGAGCGACCTTGAGACATGCGTGGATGTGAGACTTGGTACTCAGGTCATTCCAAAGAAAGGAAGCTTCAAGTACCTCGGGTCCATTATTCAAGGGAATATATAGAGATTGATGACGATGTCACACATCGTATTGGGGCAGGGTGGATGAAATGGAGGCTCGCATCTGGAGTCTTGTGCAATAAAAATGTGCCACCAAAACTTAAAGGCAAATTCTATAGCGTGGTGGTTAGATTAACTATGTTGTATGGGGCGGAGTGTTGACCGGTCAAGACTTCACACACCCAAAAGATGAAAATTGCGGAGATGAGGATGTTAAGATGGATGTGTGGACATACAAGGAGGGATAGAATTAGAAATTATGATATCCAGGACAGAGTGAGAGTGACCTCAGTGGAGGATAAGATGCGGGAAGTGAGGTTGAGATGGTTCGGCACGTGCAGAGGAGAGACACAAATGTCAGTGCGGAGGTGTGAGAGATTGGCTATGGACGAGTACATGAGGGGTAGAGGTAGGCCGAAGAAGGTGCAACTCGCTTAGCCGAGATATGACGCAGGTGCAACTCACTAAGGACATGATCTTTGACAGGGGGTTATGGAGGACACGGATTATGGTAGAAGGGTAGTAGGTAGTCCAGCGTAGTCCTACATACGCTTACAAACTAGTAGTTGTAGTGTTATTATTGTAGGCTCGCTTAGCCTATCATACTAGTAGGCACAATATTGCTTTATAGTCCACTGTCGTTTGATTTATGTTGCTATGTGTATTTTGTTTGTCTTATTTACCTGCATTCGTTATTGCTTCTTTTCCAAAAGTCGCTATCATGGCTTAGTCGCTTTGTTTGTCTTATTTTGCTTGTGCTTGTGCTTGTGCTTTGTCTTGAGCCGAGGGTCTTTCGGAAACAGCCGCTCTACCTACCAAGGTAGAGGTAAGGTCTGCGTACTCTCTACCCTCCCCAGACCCCACGTTGTGAGATTTCACTGGGTATGTTGTTGTTGTTGTTGTTATTGTTGTACCATTTGCTAAGGACATTATAACAAACTTGTTTTCTTTATGAGAGACTAGGGCTGGCAATTTCACCCTGACATGATGGATATCCGATCCACCCGACTCGATTATATGGACGAAAATCCGACAAAACACGGATTTTAATCGGGTGACGGATCGGGTCGGATTCGGGTGGACATACATCCAACCCACCACCCGCCCCATCCATCCACCCGTTTATAGATTAATTATTTTTTTAATGTACAACTAAATTCTAGCGTTTCATCATTTAACCTCTTTGCCTCTCTCTCGACTCTCTGTCTCTCTCTAACTAAATTATTGTTTTTGATATGTTTTGTTTTTTATATGCTTTTGTTTCATTAATGGCAGGATGGACAGGACTTGGATATGTGATTTAGAAAATGAATGGATCTTAGAGGATGTGATATGAAGAAGGAAGACCTGATGGATTTTAATATTTTAGTCTATTAAGATTGTCGCTAATTAGAAACTCAATTATTAGTATTATTAGAAGTGGCATATAATTCGTCTTTTACACTTTAGTTACTTCGGATTATTATTGGCTATTGGCTATTGGCTCCTTTCCATTTTTTTGGTTGCATGTTTGGAGCATAGACACGGCTTGTATAAACAGTATAATGATATTTATTTGTACTTTTTTTTCGTTTTACCAAAAATTTTAGGTGATTGACTGATTGTGCTATAATTTTTATCCGCGAAACACCCGATCCACCCGATTCACTTGTGGATGATGGGTGGATCGGATGTGGATGAAGAAAAAATAGGGTGATGGATGGATGGTTGGCGGGTGGAGGCGGATTGAGCTCCACCCGATCCACCTCTAGCCCTAGGATAGACAAGTTATATTCAAATAATCTCCTTTTCCAAACAACTTGAATGATCTTTTCACAATTTAAAAGTTGTTCCTTTCATCTTGTCTATTTATTAAATGTGATAGGGTTTAGTTTAAAATTTTGATACATGATCATTTGAGCATGATAGGTTTAAAGCTCATGTATGCATCCTTTTTTATTCGCTACATGTTATCCTCTTATTTCATCGGTTCAAGCCTTAGTGGACATAGTTTTTTCCGGTACCATGTTGGTGGGAGGTAGCAAGTACTCTGTGAAATTAGTCGAGGTGTGGGTTAATTGTTACGGACACCACGGTTATATAAAAAAGTAACCTCTATTATATGCAAAATAAAAAGCGTGATAAGTGTTACAAAAAAAATCTCAAGTGAGGTAATTATAACTAAATAAAAATATATATAGTCATCTTTTTTTTGGATTCTAGAATTTAGGGGTATTGTACCCTACTCTGTTGGTTTCACTATCTATTTATATATATGAACATGATAGGTATTTGAGAAGCACTTGAAGTAGTGAGAATTCAATCTGGTAATTTGATTTGTTTGGGGTTGCAGCCTAATTTTTATAACTTCATTAGGATGTTACTATTTATTGAAAATGCTATAATGATTTGCAGCCTAATTTTTATACCTTCATTAGGATGCTATTATTTTACGAAAATGTTATAATGAACTTGTTTCTTTTTTATTTCTTTATATGCAATGATGTTCAATATAACTTTGTGGTCTGGCCCATTCCGTAGCGATATCTTGGTGCACCGGGCTGTCTTTTTTTTTTTTATATTCAATGATGTACAAATGTGTTAATTATGCTTGTTGAAAATTGTATCTGTCTATGTTGGAGGCATGTTGGATGCATGCTTGAGACTAAATTGAGTTATTTTAAGAATCTCATATCGGTCCTTTTAAGTATGGGTGGTCTTTTAAATATGACTTGTACTTGCTTTTGGGTTGCGTTAGATCGGTAAGAAAAGGGCAGCAGATGGTGCTATGATCGCAATAAGGGGGTCATGATCACAACATTAGTGATTTTTGCATGGTAACAATTGCAAGCACAATACATGGCTCACGATTGCAGCAAGGCAAGGTCTAGGAGGCAGTAAGCCCAAGCTCAAAAATCGTGATCATGAGCCCGGTTGCTTCACTCGCAACTCTATGGGGATACTGAGGTATTGAGCTCAGCTTTGTAATTGCATACGTTGGCCCTAGGACCCCGATCATGACATTCTTCCTGGGCACTTAAATCTTCAATATTGTTGTCGCTGCACAAGGCCTGCAGCTGCTTCAAAGGTATTTCAAATCTACAACTCTATAATTTATCACTTTTCTCGATGCCCACACCACAAACTCAGTCCAAGAAGATGAAATCACTCCCCACTTTTTTTTTAAAAAAAAAATCACTCTCCACTCCTTACCATGATCAAGGTAAGTCGTTTTAACTTGGTTTAAGCTATTCCTGGTATAATAACACATGATATAACCCTATTCGACCAAATTCACGCAAGAACTAGGGTTTGAACTATTGGGTAGTTTGAGATATTTGACACTACCCAAGTTTTAGGTAGACTCTTTATAGCCTATGGGTGGTGTGATTATGCTATGGGGATGATATGAAGGGAGGATGAATCAAGATTCATCATCAATGTCATGAAAATGGTTGGGTGACTGTGGCCAAGTCCCAAAAGATGAATTAGCCTTCTGGCTGCATTAGTTTTACAAAAAGTCTATACATTGGTATTAACAACTAAGGCTCAAAGCCTAAAAAACCTAAAACCTCCTTTGAGCATAGGAGCTAGTTACAAGTTTGAACAAATCTGTTAATTTGTTTTTGCATCAACATTTACATTGATGAATGAGCATATAAGGAAACAAAATGAAAAAGAAAAGGAGAAAAAGTTATCTTCTCAGCTGGCTTCAAGTACTTGAAATTGCCTGCTGCAGATATCTTAGAGACTTTTGATGATTAAGGAATCCCATAAACCAGAACTCGAAATCATCCTCTGTAATTACTTGTATATACTTCTGTGAAGGCTTTTCCCTATTTTCACTCTCTTTTGCTTTCATTATCTTACTTATTGGAATCGATACCTGCAATTGTGAACCGACATATTAGATTATGCTTTACGTGAATAGAAAATTAGAGATGAAAGAAAAAAGAGCAGAGAGGGCACCTTATAGCGGATTCTGAGAAATTCTCCGGTTGGAGATGAGATCTTTATTGATCTCTCACTGCAGAAAGCAATCTTATCGGTAGAGACGAAGAGAAGACCTGCCATTGGACCAGCTGTAGTTGATAAATAGCATTGGGAAACCTTTATTAGCTTTTCATCATCTCTAACATTAAACTTCTGCTTGAATATTCTCTCCAACCCTCCTACTTGAAGAATTTTTGCTCCAAGGCTCAATTTTCCCTTCACAGTTTCTGTTAGCTTCGGGCTTAGGCTCACTGCACAATTAAAGTTAAAGCATTTCAATCAGTACTTTTGATCATACATGTAAATAGTTCTTCTTTGATTTGTGTACCTCATGACTCACTTATATCTAAGTTCTTTAGATTAACTTGTGTTTAGCCATGACTCCACTTGCAAATATTGATGTATTTATTTGCAAGTTGAAGTCTTTCCATCAGTATTTGCAAATACTGAACTCCAGTATTTGAAATACTGGTGTAATATTAAAATACTTGTTTGAAGAGTATTTCAAGTGAAAATGTGATTCTTCAAGTAAAATTCATGTCTAAGCACAACAGCTTCCAAAATACTCTATTTCAATTTCATTTTTTCCCCTCAACTTCAACTAAATATTGTCCGAATGCAGTAAGTACTACTAATACTTACCATGCTCGCGGATGCCTTGTGCAAGACAATCCATTCTTTCTCCAAGTTTGTTCATCTTACCAATCACAGATTTTCCTGCACATTCAAAATAATCCATCTTAGTGCTCTCTTCATTCAAGGGTCATTGACACTCTTTAGTACTACAAGAACAAGTTGATTAATCTTCATCAAGAAACAGGGGAAATACTCACTTTGCTTTAATTTTGTTAAGATCTTTGAAGTTGCAGAAGGAACATGGTCTTGGCAAACATTTAGAGACAGTAGTCTTTTTGGCTGCCTTTCAAATGAGCATAATGCTGAACTCATGGGACTGTGTAAGTTCTTCATTTGTGACTTCTGATTTTGATGAAGAGCGTTGCTATATTGGGAAGGTCAGTGAGAAATATTTGAGTTTTGGTTAATGGGTTAAGAACATTTATATATATATAGCAGTTTGGGAGAAGTTGATGAATCTTTCAACTACTAAACTGTTGCATGAGTCAGCTATGGGTCATCAGAAAAAGGTAAAAAAGGAAGATCTTATGCTTTTTATTTTTATAATTTTATTTTTTACCAAGAAGAAAAGGTTGTTAGGAAGATGGGAGGATCGGCTCAGATTTTCAAAAGTTTCAATATCTTCCATAATCTTTCTGTTGATTGAAATTGTCCAAATTCAAAGTGCAGTGCATGTTCAACCTCTCTTTTCTATTCTTTGTTTTTCCTTTTGCTTTCAGTCCATTACAACGGTGGTGTTCGTGTCAGTTTGTGGGTACCTTGACTAATTCACTAAGTACCTGCGACCGGCCAGTAGCACAAGTATGAGGTAACTTTGCCCATCAAAGCTTAAGCAAAGAAGAAGAAATCACCTAACGTTCTTTTTACTTTTTCTGAAATGTGAACCTTGATCTCTCATGGTTATTATCTATATGTTTTCTTGCTGAAAAAGTTTTGAAAATGTCTTTCTTTTAGCTGTCTGGTCAATTACAGTAAACTAAATCACATGCTGCCTTATTTTATTAACAAGATTTGTCAGCACATGTGGTGTTTTCAACTTTTGAGGTGGCAGATTTGCTTTGTGATGTAACCTTATTCCAAAAGGTGGAATCTCCCACCCCAGGAGCCCCCACACCCCGGTCCGACAGGTTTGTGAAGGAGGTAAATCATGGTGACTCAATTGATTTCAAAGGTTAGACCAGTACCACGCTGCGCACAAGGGGCCCTCCTTTATTTCAAGAAGAAACCCCCACACTGCCGCTGACGGGATTCGATCCTTGGTCTCTTATTCCAAATATCCCCCTTGAAACCAATTGAGCTGCCCAAGCGGACTGCTTTGTGATGTAACCTACTTTTACAAGTTGAGTAAAAGTAAGAGAAAGCTTTGCATTTTGAAGTCATCTTGTCAAAACTAGTAACATAGTTTAATTCATAGTAAACGATTTTTTTCCTTCTATGCAAATCGACTCGTGAATTCCATTCATGAGTCGTTTCTCTACAGTCACATGCATTTTTTGTTTTTTTTTGTGGTTTTTTAGTATTTCTATGATCTTATTTTGTAGTCTTAATTACCTCTAAAATCTTTTCACAAGCTTTTTGTTGCATAGTAAAATTATCGCAAGTTAGTTTATTAGTCTTTGTATGATCAAAATTTAAAGATACTGATAAGAATTTATTACATTAAAGTTAAGTGGTGATCCACAACCACCACCGGATTGTCCCCTTTGAAACATGTATGAGTCATCCATGAACTTTGATTTGTTGCTTAATAAATCAGGTAAAAGAAAAAGAAGTAGCCATTCAAATATTTCAATCTGTTACATAGGGCCAACAATTCTGGATTATGTTAACTTCTCTTCTAAGGCAGTTACCTTATCTTACCATTTTTGTTATCTCATCTTGAGGTGTAAAGGCAGGATTTGTAGGCCATTTATGCTGACTTTATGTGGAACACACCACACATGCATGACAAATGATTTAATTTTCTTGAATAAACTAACTTATTTCCTTCTTGACCAACTTTTGCCTTCGAAAAATCTAGAGAGAAATGTCAAGTATTTTGAAAGGTAATTTAAACACAAAAAGTAATTGTATTTTCTGTTAGAAAAATATGGAACAACATTGAAGAAGAAAGAATTAGCCGTGTCAAATTCACTGTGCTTATAGAGACATTTCCCGTATATTGTTTAGGAGAATGCAAGCAATTTCCTTGAGGACTCAATAAAGCCTAATATAGTGTCTAACTCACACTACTTAAAGAGAGTCCTAATATTTATAGAACTTGAGAGAAGTCATTCTCTTTCACAAACAGACGTATCTGTTCAATTTAAGTCCTCCAAATATTACAAACTAACTCAACAATTCCCCAATAATTTGTAATATATCTCATAACATCATACATACGAGAAAGTATTTGTTGGATGGTGTGGGTGTTCTTTCGCTCGCTACGGGGAATCAAGATGGATTATGGGTGAGAAAAGGGAGACACTTGTCAAAATGAGTTGGTGCTATGATCGCAATAAGGGGGCGATCACAATAATACTGATTTTTGCATGGTTACAAAAGAAGTTACGATCGCAACACATGACTCACCATCGCACCAGTTGCGATCTCAACACATGATTCACAATCGCACCAAGGCATGGTTTGGGTAGCAGTAAACCTAAGCTCAAAAATGGCGATTGTAATTTACTGTGATCTTCACTCTATGGGATGCTAAGGTGTTGAGCTCAGCTTCATAATCGCAAACACGGGCCTAAGGATTGTGCCACATATTTCTTCCTGGGCTCTCAAATCTTTGGTGTTGCGATCGTTGCACAAGGCCTGCAGTTGCTACACATGCATTTTAGATCTACATTTTATCACTTTGCAAGATTCCCACGCCATAAAGGATATCTATCCATGAATAGGGGTGAGCACGGGTACAGGGTATCCAGATACCCGATCGGAACCGACACTAACGGGTAGATTTCGGGTAGATATATTATAATAACGGGTAGGTTCCGGATAGTAAAATTAGGAACCGATAAATGTCGGGTCCGGTTCCGGTAACGGTTCCGGTTCCGGAACCGTTACCCGGACCCTATGAACCCACCCCCATTTAAATTATTTAGTTTTGGGCTTTGGGACGTTTAATTTTTTGGCCCAGTCCCGTTGATAGGGTCCGACCAACCCTAAGCCCACTTCTCTTTCTAAACTAAAACACAAATACACAACCGACGCCCTAATTTTCATACTTTCCAGTTTCCATTTTATCATTAAGCACTACGCAGCGTCGCAGCCTCACCAGTCACCATTACGCAGCTCGCAGTAACCTCGCACTCGCAGCCTCTCCTCTCTCTTGTTGTCACTGTTCCTCACTCCAGAAGCTTGACAAAGGTTGCGCCGTTGCGCTCGAATTCCTCTCGGTCTTGTTAAAGGTAATGAATAACCCTTAAAGTTGTTGCATAGTGAAGAACATTAGGTTTTTGCATGTATTGGCTTAATATCAAAACTGCATGAGCTAGATCTGGCCTTGTGTGTGTTAAATAGTTCAGCTTTCTGATGATTCAATAGAGAATAGTCTGAATTAGTTTGGGTTGATTTATGTTAGTTTAGTCTGAAGTAGTCTGGGTTGATTTATGTTAGTTTAGTCTGAAGTAGTCTGGGTTGATTTATGTTAGTTTAGATTGCTAAATTAGATCATCTGTTAGTTTAGATTGATTTAGTTTGAGGTCTGAATGTGTTCTCCGTTACAGGGTACCCGAGAATCTAAACTCCAGAAGCTTGACAAAGGTTGCGGTCTTCCTTTGCTTTTGTTTTTCTACTTTACAAGAAAATGTTATTTAAAGATATGATAATTGATTGAGGTTTTAAAATGAACTTTATAGTCAATAATACTCTATTTAGGCTAGAATGCATAGTTAGAGCAGGGGCATGAAGATGAAAAGAAGCTCCGAAATTATTTCCCTATCGATTTTGTTTTCTAATCGATAAACCTTTTGTTGTCTAAATGAATATATGCATCTACATCTCCTTTATATACTAGTGTCGGTTTGTGAATATTCATATATTCTCCTAGATCCTTAGTTTGGGTTGATTTCTGTTAGTTTAGATTGCTAAATTAGATCATCTGTTGTGTGTGATTAGTTTATATTTCTATGGATAAATTAGTTTATATTTCTATGGCTAATTGTTTTATCCTTCTTTCTTAGTACGTCATAGTTACTGACAATGTTTTATTTTGATACTTTTTGGTAGATGGTTGAGGCTAGCACGACATCCACAACTCGTGCACCATCGGGAAAAAAAGGCAACAAAATCTGAGGCTTGGGAGCATTTTGTTAAAACAATAGATGAGAAAACTGGTAATGTTGTTTCTATCTGTAATTATTGCAATGAAAGCTTAGCTTATAGTGTTAACAATGGTACCTCATCCATGTGGAAACATTTGAGAAGTTGCAAATAGTATATTCTCAATATTGACAAGAAGCAAAATTTGCTTGGTGCTCATTTTAAAGGTAGTATAAATGGGGATAATGAGCATATGCTTAGCACTTGGAAATATGATAAAGATTTTTGTAGGCACATGTTGGCTAGGATGATTATTATTGATGAGCAACCATTTAGAACGGTTGAACGTGAAGGTTTTAGGGGTTTTGTGTCTGCATTACAACCTTTATTTAAGCATATTTCAAGATTCACAGTTGCTAGGGATTGCATGAAACTTTATGGTTGTGAAAACTCATGCTTAAAAAATAAGTTGTCATCTCTTAAATCTAGGATTGCTCTCAACACTGACATTTGGACTTCCATTCAAAATTTGAGCTACTTATGTCTTACCGCTCACTTTATTGATGAAAATTGGAATTTGCATAAGAGATTGCTAAACTTTGTTGTTATGCCTAGCCATAAAGGTAGGGATATTGGTAAGATGGTAGAAAAATGTATAATTGAGTGGGGAATTAGAGATCGTATATCAACAATTACAGTTGATAATGCGAGCTCTAATGATGTGGCGGTTGCTTATTTGAAGGACAAGTTAAGAAATACCCTTGTTTTAGGGGGGTGAGTTTTTTCATATGAGATGTGCAGCTCATATATTGAATTTGATTGTGAAAGATGGGTTGAGTGAGGTTCGTGAATCAATTAGTCGAATTCGAGCTACAGTTAAGTATGTTAGGAGTTCCCCAAGTAGAGCACAACAATTCCAAAGTTGTATAACTGAAGAGGGCATAACTTATAAGGACTATGTTTGTCTTGATATCAGTACGGGGTGGAATTCTACATATCTTATGTTAGAAAGTGCTAGTAAGTTCAAACAAGCATTTGTAAGACTTGAAGATGATGATATGGCTTTTGTGACTGAGCTTGATTGTGGTGTCCCGAAAGATGAGGATTGGAAAAATGCATCCTTGTTGTTTTTATTTTTGAAAAATTTCTATGAGGCTACTATTAGGATGTCAGGAAGTCGCTATTTGACAACTAACCATTATTTCATGAAGTTATTAGCATGTTTTCAACATTAACTGAATGTGAAAGCCAAAATAATAATGAAAACCTTAAGGCGATGGCTACGAAAATGAGAGCCAAATTTGACAAGTATTATGGGAGTATTGAGAGAACAAACATGATGGTGTTGATAGCCGTAGTACTAGATCCTTGATATAAATTGAGATTTCTGAATTGGACTTGTCGAAGGATTGGTGTTGATGATGCTTAAAATAGAACTGATGGTTAGTAAGGTAATGAATGTATTGGAACGACGTTTTGCATTCTATGACAAAAATCATTCTTCTATGGTTGATTCTAGCACATTGGAGGAGTCTCAAGGTTCTATTGACAGTGTTGGTGGAGAAAATTTTGGTTTTGTTGATCCAGCTTCACTTGTCAAAGATTGGTACCAGGATGACCAAGATGAACTTGGTGGGGATTTAAGATCTGAATTGGAAAGGTACCTTAGTAGTCCTCGTGAGCCAAAAAATGAAGCATTTGATTTGTTGATGTGGTGGAATGCTGCGAAGTCGACTTACAAGGTTCTCAGTTTGATGGCTAGAGACATCTTAGCCATCCCCGTATCCACGGTAGCCTCAGAATCGGCTTTTAGCACATCTGGTCGAGTGCTTGATCAATTTCGCAGCTCTCTAACTCCTAAATTTGTGGAAGCTTTGATTTGTTGCCAAGATTGGTTGCGTCCATCTTCAAATTCCATTAGTGTTGAGTAATATATGGAAGATGCAGAAAAATATGAGGAAGGTAAGTCACTAAGTCTTTCTTTATTTTTGTTTTATGGATTTGGGTTATTTAGAATTTTTATTTTTGTGTATTATCTTTTGTCTTGGAATCTCGCCATAGTTTCATTTTATTTTGTAGAGCTTAGTTGTGTCACGGAAGACATAATGGCGGATTAGTATGCAAGTAGACGTGTGACATTTATGGGCGTTTATTTAATTTTTTTAGCATCTCTTGTTTCTTTAGAAGATGTATTTTTGTTTTATGTTTATTTGGAGTTTTGTAATGTATTCTTCATTTGTGATGACGTGTTACACCAATTGCTTGGCTCTATTTTAAGTAAGTACTGTGGAGAAAGATGTCTAGAAATGTAGAAGGGAGTCCTATAAGGATATTGGTTGCCGGTATAAATTCCCAACTGGATTTAATTGCTAAAAGAGAGGCATAACTCCCTTCCTCATGCTGATTATCAGAAACTCAAGCGAGAGGAATTGAGGACATACAAGACTTGAGAGGAAGAATTTTAGGTCTCATGTAGATAAGGTATGTTGATAGGTTAATTGACATCATAAAGTAATTCATTGTTGGTGGTGCTATGTAATGGTTCTTGTACCCAATATTGTGCAGGATACGTCTCTCCTTGAAACTTCTTTTTTAATTACTACTGTAGTACTGATGGATGAGCTTATGTGAGTGATGCATTATCGGACAAATGCTTTCGAAGTTCGTCTATCATCCTTTGCTGCAACCGATAACATTTTCATGTTAGTTAAAATTATCTGAGTTGCTTGGACTGCAAACCTCTTAAGATATTAGTTGTAGTTGCTCACTATCACTAAATTTAAGGTTCGTGGAATTGAAACATTAAAGTATGGAACTTTTCAGCACGATCACAGGAAAAGACCAACCTGTAAAAGGATAAATGATTTACAGGGTACCCGGGAACCTACCCGGAATCGCAGGGTCTGGGTAGGTTTCAGGTAATGATTGTTATGAGTAGGTTCCGGGTAGTAGATTTAGGAACCGGTCGTTTACTGGGTAGGGTCCTGATAGTTCAAAAAAGTTAGGGTACCCGGACCCGCTCACCCCTATCCATGAAGACGAAATCTCTCCCCACGTCTTAAGTCATTTTAACTTGATTTGAGCTATACCTTGTAGTCCGGCCCTTCCCCGGACCCCAAGCATAGCGGAAGCTTAGTGCACTGGGCTGCCCTTTTTTTTTAGCTATTCCTAGTATAATAACATATGATCGAACTCTCAAATCTTAGATTTTTGGTATCAGAACCTAAAATCCCCTAAGTCGTGATGGTATCTACACCCCAATCCGGTAGGCGAACCAAATCCAGTTTCGGGTGAGTTGCCTGGCTGATCTGCAACACCAGATTCCTATCTTTTTTTCATTTTGTCTTTCCCTTGTTTCAGACAGTTGCATTTGAGTATTTCAAACTTGTATTATTACTCCTAATCGGTCTTGTACTCATCTCATAAGGTTTTGGAGTTGTACTTGTGATTTCCGCACTTATGATTATTAAGGTGCTTTTTATGATTTATAATTGTTTCATATGTTTACTTTACACATCTAATTAATGGAATTGAAATAAAATAAGATTTGGTTCGCGTACCGAGTTAGCTGTAGGTGCCATCACGGCTTAGGAGATTTTGGGTCCTGACTTTCGGTTGGATTCCCTATTCTATCAAATTTCACCCAAGAACTAGGGTTTGAACTATTGAGACAATTTGAGATATTTGGCAGTACCCAACTATTAGATAAACTCTTTATAGCTTATGAGTGGTGTGATAATGAGATGGGATGATGTGAAGGGACGGATGAAAAGGGCCTAAGCCTGTTTAGTTCATGAATATAGACGAGTGGGGCATTTTTCTTGTTACTGTTCTGATGTTCAGATAGAGCGTTGCTAGGGAGTGCAGAATAAACCAAATGAAGATGGAACTTATTGAGTTTCAATTGGTGCTAGGGGTTAGATGATACGTGCCTCTCCAATGGCGAAACTGAATTGACCAACCCACCTCTTAAATATCTTTTTAGGCAGCACTTGGGCTAGTTTTTGGTTCGGCATTGGCAAGCTGATTCGCTTCTGGGATGATTTTTGGTTGTATCACTCTCCTCATAAATGCATGCCATAATTTATATCATTAATTCTCATGATCTCAAAGTGATTGACTACATTCTATGAAAGGATTTATTCCCCTATTCAACTACCCATCCAAGAGCATTTGGCTTCAGAATACTTTTCTCTTTTTATTTTTTTATGGACTACATAAATCTTATCATGCCGCCTAAAGGAGGATAATCTCTTTTGACAGCTCAATCCTCACGATAGTAACATTGCAAATTCTGTCTAAAAATCTCTTCTGATGAAAAAATAAAATCAAACGATCTGCATTTATGATCTCATATGAAGTGATGACTATGGCCAAGTCCAAAACATGAATTAGCCATCTGTTTGCATTAGTTTTACAATAAGTCTATACATTCATATTAACAACTAATGCCTAAAGCCTTAAAAACCTAAAACCTCCTTTGTGCAATGGAGCTAGTTACAAGTTTGAACAGATCTGTAAGTTCGTTTTTGCGTCAACATTTTACATTGATGAATTGGTGTATTGGGAAACAAAATGAGAAAAAAAGGAAGAAAAGTTATCGTCTTAGCTTGCTTGAAGTTCTTGAAATTGCCTGCTGCAGATATCTCAGAGTCGTTTGATGATTAAGGAATCCCATATAAACCAGAACTCAAAATCATCCTCTGTGATAACTTGTATTCCCTTATTTTCACTCTCTTTTGCTTTCTTTATCTTACTTATTGGGATCGATACCTGCAATTGTGAAGTGTGAACCAGCCTATTAGATTATGCTTTACATTGCTAGATAACTAGAGATGAAAGTAAAACAGAGCGGAATGGTACCTTGTAACGAATTCTAAGCAACTTTCCGGTTGGAGATAAGAGCTTTATTGATCTCTCACTGCAGAAAGCAATCTTATCAGTGGAGATGAAGAGAAGACCTGCCATTGGAACCTCTGTAGTTGATAAATAGCATTGAGAAACCTTCAATAGTTTTTCATCATCTCTAACATTAAACTTCTGCTTGAATATTCTCTCCAACCCTCCTACTTGAAGAATTTTTGCTCCAAGGCGCAACTTTCCCTTCACAGTTTCTGTTAGCCTCCGGCTTAGGCTCACTGCATAATTAAAGTTAAAACATTTCAATCAATACTTTCGATAGTTCTTCTTTCATGTATTTGAGTACATCATGGCTCACTTATATCTGAGTTGTATAACTTATGTTTAGCCGCGACTCCACTTGCAAATAATGATGTCATTATTTGCAATTTGAAGTCTTGCCATCAGTATTTGCAAATACGGAACTTCAGTATTTGAAATACAGGTGAAATATTAAAATACTTGTTTGAGGAGTCGCAGAACTTTTAATTTTTTTTTTCCAAGTAAAATTCATGTCCAAGTTCCAAAATACTCTTTTTTCAATTTCAAGTATTTTTTTTCCAACTTCAACCAAGTATTGTCCGTCTGCAGTAAGTATTACTAGTTCTTACCATGCTCATGGATGCCTTGTGCAAGGCAATCCATCCTTTCTCCTAGTTTGTTCATCATACCAATCACTGATTTTCCTGCATATTCAAAAATCAAAATAATCCATCTTAGTTGTCTCTTCATTCAAGGTTTGACACTTTTTTGTACTACAAGAAAAAAAGGCAGCCTGGTGCACTAAGCTCCCGCTATGCGCGGGGTCCGGGGAAGGGCCGGATCACAAGGGTCTGTTGTACGCAGTCTTACCTTGCATTTCTGCCAGAGATTGTTTCCACGAAAAAAAGTAAAAAAGATGCTATTTTTAGAATTTTATTTTGTATCAAGAAGAAAAGGTTGTCGGCAGAGGTTTTCAAAAGTTTCAATGTCTTCCATAATCTTTCTATTGATTGAAATTTCAGTGCATGTTCAACCTCTCTTTTCTGTTCTTTGTTTTTCCCTTTGCTTTTCAGTCCATTAATTAATTTATTTCAGTTCAAATTTCAGTAAAAACAAAAGAAAGTTGAGGAATCTTTTTCCTATCTACCTAAGCATATGGTGTATAGGATTACTCACTACTTGTGTTGGTTGGAGATAACTAACACCAGTGGGCGTGGCGGAGGCACATAGATCGATAGTGATCAGTTAAACACTCTTGGTAAAAAAATGATATTGTGTATATAGAAAATCATTACTATATATATAGGTCAAAAATTATTTTTAATACATATATATTAAATTTTAAACACCCTTGCCGAATTTTGGTGGCTATTGCTTACTACCTTAGAAGGTACTTAAAGGAGTAGTTACACCATTGTGAAAAAAGTTGTATCTTTCTCAATTTGCTTCGAAATCTTCTTTTGGCTGTTTGGTCAGTTACAGTAAACTAAATCACATGCTGCCTTATTTTATTATCAAGATTTGTGTGCACATGTGGTGTTTTCAACGTTTAATAGAAAGCTTTGCATTTTGAAGTCATCTTCTCAAAACTATAGGGGCAGTTTCATACCCTTTTTATGCAAATTGACTAATGAATTCCCATTCATTGGCCACGTTTCACGGGATTTTTTGTTTTTGTTTTTCATTTACCATAATCTTATTTAGTTTCTTATAAAACGTAAAGTTTCAATTGGTATTATTATATGGTTCTCTAAGTTTTATGGTCTAGAGTTGATAATTGGCAACCTGACATGATTTATTCAGTCCAAAATTTTTGGGATAAGTCATTGTTATCCCTCTTAACTATGACTAAAATTGCTACGACACATTTTACCTCCTGAACTTTTTTAAAACAGAATTATTACCACCCTGAAACCTCTCTTAAGAGAGAGTGACATTCTCCTTGCCACATGTATATTTTTATTTTTTTAATTCTTTTTGCTTACGTGATAATTTTTTAAAAATTTGAAAAACTGAATTCTCTTTAAATAAAATGAAAAAAAAATCTGAAAATTTGATTTTTCTTAAAACCCATTTTTAAAAAAAAAATGATTATGAAAAAAATGGATTTTTTTTTTAAATATGGAAAATTAGATTTTTTTTAAAATGTCCTAAAAATCTAGATTTTCATGCTTTCATTTTCAGGACACTTTTTTCAAATAAAATCTGGATTATTTTTCAAAAAATTGAAAAAGGTGTTTTTTCTTTTCAAAATGTGAAAAACTTGATTTTTTTTATAAACATTTGCAAAAAATATTAAAAAATTAAAATTTGAAAATCCCGGATTTTAAACTAAATTTGGAAACATAGAAAAAAAATCATATATAGAAAAAAAAATCAGTTCATAATTTGAAAGTGGTCCTTTTCCTCTTGTCTATTTTATAATGTGATAGGTTTAGTTTAAAGTTTTAAAATTTGAGCATATTTGTTATATTTGAATACCATATTCATTTGTGGAGCCCGCTTCCTCAATAAATGAATAGGTTTTCATAACTTAGTAACCCCCAAAAGAGTTAGCATAATTGATTATTAATTTGTTAATTTTGAAATTGACAGGTGATCTTCATCCACATTGAACATATATTCAGTTCTACTTACAATATAAACTGGCCTTACCCATTCACCATCATCCCTCTAATTTTTCACCTTAAATACAAATATTTTGAAGCCATATATCAACCTATAGCCACATACAACAATAATCAGCACTTTAAATTCAAAATAATGGGGAAAGAAAAGCTGAATTAATGCCCAATTTGAGAATCATAATACATGCAGATAATTATATAGGATGATTTAACAGAAAGACCCCAACATTTAACAATATAAAATACATGCGGGACAACTAGAAATTAAGAAAAGAATTTTACAAAAAGAGCCTAATTTTTGAAGTCATCGACGAACAAAAACTTCACCCAAGTTGATTGCAAAGATAGACACCAAGAGTGATTGAACGGGACCAAAATGAGAAGAAAAAGTTAAATGCGAACCCGAACCCAAACCTTTAACTCACTGGAATTGATGAATCATACATCATCACAGACAATCTTTATCCGGGTTCGATGAAAAAACCTAGCATGAATTCGTTGAGAATGATCCTGATATAGTTCATACCGCTTGTATAGACATATTTTTTGGACGCTAAGATCCAAAATCGAGAGTAAAACAATTCAGATTGTGATGCAAGTCGAAGGCTAAAGATATGACCTGGCAGCTGATGTGGAGTTAGTTAGTTAGTTAGTTGGTTATAAGTCAGTTTCGGAAAGTAGTTACAAGTTAGTTAGGACATTTTGTGTGGAATTGCACTGTGCATCGAGTGTACTGATTAGTTACTACGTTTGGAGCATATTCATTGTATAAATACATTGTAATTGAATTCATTCATAAAATAAGATTAGTCAATCTCTTTTCTCCTATATTCTTTCTAGCTAATCTTCTCGGTAATACCCTGAATTAGCATTCATCTCCTTCGAGTTCTAGCTCCTAGATTAACTAATTCCATCGCGAATTCAATTACTTGCATCAATTGTGTTAAACAGTCCATCATCACAGCCCATCACGGGCAGAATTCAGCCCATCACGGGCAAAGGAGTTCTTGGTATATTAGGAATGTATATGGTAGTATATTGTAAAGAAAAGGATACCTTAATTAGTGTTATACTATTACCATAATTGTATAGTTAGAATTATGGTAGAATAAGGATTTAGAAGTAGAATAGGAAAAGGATTTTCCTATTATGGAAATATGTAACTTGTAAATATATCTATTCAATCAATGAAAATAATCAAGGGGATTATTTCTTTCAACGGAAGTATGCTGCTGAGATCATCGAAAGGGCTGGGATGTCATCCTATAAGTCCACTTCCACGCCAGTTGATGCAAACCCAAAGCTAAGTGCCACAGCAGGTGCACCATTCGAGGACCCGACCCGCTATCGCAGTCTTGCAGGGGCCCTCCAGTATCTTACCTTTACCAGACCAGATATTACATATGCAGTACAACATGTGTGTTTATTCATGCATGACCCCAGAGTTGAGCACATGAATGCAATCAAACGCATCATACGGTATATTCAGGGGACACTGGATTATGGTTTGCACTTGTATCCTTCATCTACATCCACATTTGTCTCTTACACTGATCTCGATTGGGGTGGTTGTCCCGACACCAGGACGGTCGACTTAAGCTCTTGTATGTTCCTTGGCAACAACTTGGTCTCCTGGTCGGCAAAGCGCCAGGCAACGCTATCACGCTCAAGTGCCGAGGCGTAATATCGAGGGGTAGCAAATGTGGTCTCCGAATCATGTTGGCTACGTAATTTGCTTTTGGAACTTCATTGTCCCATTCAAGGCAACCTTGGTATATTGCGATAACATTAGTGCCATCTACCTTTCAGGCAACCAGCCAACACCAACGGACCAAGCATATCGAAATGGACATTCACTTTGTCCGTGAAAAGGTTGCAAAGCGGTCAAGTTCGCGTATGCCATGTCCCGTCTCGTTATCAAATTGCGAACATCTTTACAAAGGGTCTACCAAATGGTTCTCTTTGAAGATTTTAGGGACGATCTCGGCGTTGAAGACCGCCCGCTATGATCAAGGGGTGTGTTAAATATCCATCATCACAAATTTCATCACGGCAGTAAATTGACCATCACGGGCAAATGAGTTCTTGGTATATTAGAAATGTATATGGTAGTATATTGTAAAGAAAAGGATACCTTAATTAGTGTTATACTATTACCATAATTGTATAGTTAGAATTATGGTAGAATAAGGATTTAGAAGTAGAATAGGAAAAGGATTTTCCTATTATGGAAATATGTAACTTGTATATATATCTATTCAATCAATGAAAATAATCAAGGAGATTATTTCTTTCAAATTGGTATCGCGAGCTCTTCGATCCTCGGCACTGATGACTTTAACTCGCAGCAAGAATCAGGACATACCTAAAGAAATAGAAGACAAGTTATCGCAAATTCAAGATATGTTACAAAAATTAATGAAAGGAATGACTAGTATGAATGAAAGAAATTTTCAGATAAGGAATTGTTGGGACTCAAGGAAGCCATTGGAGTCATAGCTCAAAAAGGGAAGGAGCAGATTGTGGCTGAGTCTTCAATCAACAGAGATGATCAGGCTGAAGGAAGGAATAAGGAATCGCATACTGGATCTGGCCGTCATGAAAATGGTAATTTTCTCACTCGATTCTCGAAATTGGATTTCCCTCGATTTCCTGGGAAAGATCTACATACATTGTTATACAAGGTCGGCCAATTTTTATTTATGGATGAGGTGCCTTTTCAACAAAGAGTGAAGATAGCATCAATCCATATAAATGGTGAAGCCATTGCTTGACATAGATCTTTTTTGAAGTCTAGAACTTCTACAATGGAATTATCTTGGACTGAGTATGTGTTGGCCTTGAATGAGAGATTTGGTGACAGTTTTGAAGATCCTATGAGTTAATATTGGGTTTGGTGTTGTAACATTTCACCCAACACATCATTTTTAGTACTAAGTTAAAGTTAGAAAATATTGGAACAAATGTCACAACATCGGACCAACATTTCTACAAACAGTTTTGCCTTACTTCACGGACTGAAGCAATTCTCGTGGAATTTTTACCACGATGGAGAAATGATTTGGCAAGGTGATTAGGAGTTGATGAAAAACGTGGGAAGAACATGTCAAAGCCATTGCTATGCTTGGGGAACAATTTCAAGAAGTTAGATGATTTTGTTCCATGATCTTCTCCAACAAATCCTATCGGCTGCCCATATTTACCTCAAACTCCACAACCAATCGATGAGCTTTTCAAGAAAGACTATCTACTATAAATAGAGAGGGTAGAAGAGTGAATCGATATCCAGAATCAAGAGAGCTCTCGAGAATTCATCTCAGAAAACTGGATCGCAAGTGTTGCCTGAGCGTATCGACAACATTTTGTCCAACATTATATTGCTGCTTAGCTTCTAGATTTGTTTTGTATTGAAGCAATTATAATGAGATGTTGTCTATGTCTATTTAGGTAGATTTTTCAGGCAGAAGTCATCTGCGACTTCAACTTTTTAATTCCTTTTGTTTTACTTTGTAAAAATTGTACAAGAAGGAATTTATTCAATTGTATATAAATATATACAATACTTTCGGTCACTGACCATCATAGATTATATTAAATATTAAACGTTTGTGTTCTTTATTATTTCCGCTGCATTTTACTCTTAAAGATTCTCTGTTTTATCGAAGTGTTGTCACTTGTGACTGACAACATTATTGCCGACATTTGCAAATTGTATTAGCATTCGATTTATTTTATTTCCAGTTTGTTTTTATTATTCCATAGCATAACTCAGGACCCAACAAATGATATCAGAGCCAACACTTAACACAATAAGTGTTTGGTCATGTTACTCAAGCTATGGATCCGGCTAATCCAACTATTGGTAGACTTTCCATTTTAGATGGTACAAACTATGCCTATTGGAAGATTCGCCTACGTTCTCACATCAAATCAATTGATATTAGGGCATGAAAATCTATAACCAATGGGTATGTTGTTCCAATGTTGCCGCCAGATGAGGAATGTGACATTCTTGTTAAACATGAATTTGAATGGATGGCAGAAGAAACTAATAATGCTAGCTTTAACGAAAAGGTCTTAAATGCAATTTTGGATGGGTTGATCTTTATATGTTCAAACTCATTCAAAACTACTCAACGACTAAGGATGCATGAGATACTTTACAAACTCATTGTGAAGGTAGCTCAAGTGTTTGTCGAACAAAGCTACGCATGCTCATGAGAAAATATGAACGTTTAAGGATGAAAGAAGCGAATGATATTAAATCTTATTTTGAAAAGTTTATTGACATCTCTAATGAATATCAAGTGCTTGGAGAACCATTAACCAACACTCAACTTGATGAAAAGACTCTCTGTTCTCTTCTTGAAAAGTTTAATTTAAAGATATGTGTCATTGAAGAAGCTCACAATCTTGCTACTATGGACCTTCACACCTTGATGAGCATTCTCAAAACCTATGAGATGAACATTGAGAATCAAAGGGAACTATATAAGAGCAAGAATGTGTCACTTCAAGTTCAATCCTCAGATAATTAAATCGAAGAAGAGGATGAGAATCTTGAAAAAATTGGTGAAGGTGATAATGTTGTCTTACTCACTCGAAAATACAATTCGATGGTGAGGAAGTTCAACAATGATAGAAATCAATCTAAATCTAAACAACATTAAAACCAAGGCTTCAATCAAAAGCCCACCAAGTTTCTTCCAAGTACTCAAAAAGGAAGTCCACTAAGAATAACCAACTTAGATCGTACCAAATTTGATCCCAAACAGCTCGAGTCAGTGCAATGTCATGTATGCTCAGGTTGGGGTCATTATGCTAATGAATGTACAAACACTCTTAGAAAATTTGTTAAGAATCTGTGGGTCTTGCTTAGTGACGATGAAGGAGAATGAGATCAAGAAGGAGAATCACAAGCAATACTAGCCATTATTTACGAACAGTCTTTGTCTGACAATGAAGATGACGTCTGTAATGTTGCCTCAGATGTCATGACATTTCAGGCAACATCTGCAACAACATCTACATTCCCAGCAACATCTGAAAGGTATGTATTCTTTAACTATCATAATGTTAATTGCTTTAGTGATTTTATTTCTAGTGGTGAGGCTGAGTGTATGGATCAAGTTGAATGCAATGATGACATGATTAATGAATTACAAAGCATTTGTAAAGCCTTAATCATAGAATACAAGCAACCTGACACCAAGGTAAAGTCTTTAACTCGTGAGAATGTAGATCTAAAAGGCACAATAACCCGACTAGAGGTTGCACTTACCAAAAATGATATTGAATTTGGTAAGAGTCGTGCAGAATTGGATTTAGCCGAAATAACCTTCCGTAAGTTAAACTCGGGGTCTTTTAAATTGAATGAGATACTCAGCTTTAGTAAACCTACACATACATGTATTGGGTATGAAAACTCTCTTAAAACCTTATGCTTTAGTTTGTTGGACAAAAATGAGAAAATATGTTTTCTAAAGGAAAAAGATTAAATGATAGGTTCTCATATATATTAAAGAATATGAAGTTTGTGTGTCATCACTGTAACTCTCATTGACACTTAAAATCATACTGTTTCAAACTTCAAGATTTTGTGAGCAAAATGTTGCCTAAAAGCCCATCAAACATCTCGGACAACATTCGAAGCAACATTTTAGAGCCTAAAGGTAAAAAATGTTTTAATAGAGTTTGGGTTCCCAAACTGAATGTATCTTGTAATATTGCGATAACTGCTTTAAAAACTAATATTTTAGGTTCTTGATACTTTGATAATGGATGTTCTCGCCACATGACAGGTATAAAAGAGTTTCTAAAGAACTATGAGTCATTCAATGGAGGTAACGTAACTTATGGAGGTGACAGTAAAAGCAAAATAATTGGAAAAAAAATCTTAAATGTTCCTGGATTTCCACCTTTAAGAAATGTCTTACACGTTGAGGGTTTAATGGCTAATTTGTTGAGTATTAGTCAACTGTGTGATGACAATCTTAAGGTAAAATTCAATAAAAATGCATGTAAAGTTACAAATGAAGCTAATGAATGTGTCATGTCAGGTACTAGAACAAGTGATAATTGCTATCTTGTTGCGAGACAAGTAACATGCAATAATGTCAAGCTCGACAACACAACACTATGACATCAAAAGTTAGGGCATGTCAACTACCGCAATCTGAAAAAATTGGTCTCATATGAAGCGGTTAGAGGCCTACCCAATCTTAGCCATAATTGTAAATATGTCTGTGAGGATTGTCTAAAAAGTAAGCAAACTCGTGTTTCTAATAATGTTGTCTAAAATGACGGACAACATTCAGGTACGTCTCACTGTTTTCAATTATTGCACATGGATCTTATGTGTCCAATTGAGGTAGACAGTTTATGAGGCATAAGGTATTCCTACGTGATAGTAGGTGATTTTTCTAGATATTCATGAAAATATTTCTTGAAAGAAAAATCACAAACTTTTGACTTGTTTAAAATTTTACACTCTAGAATTAGGAACTTGTTCTATTCTCCTATTTTTCGGATTAGATTCGACCATGGAAAAGAATTTGAAAACAGCTCATTCATAAAATTTTGTGAGAAAAAAGGATTTTTTCATGAGTTTTCTGCTCCCAAAACACCTCAACAATATGGGGTAGCAGAAAGGAAGAATAGAACATTGCAAGAAATGGATAGAGTTATGCTTAGTTCTAAAAGGTTGTCAAAATGTTTTTGGGCTGAAGCCTTAAATACTGCTTGTCACATCACTAATAGAGTCTATCTAAGGCCTGAAACAAAGATGGCACCATATGAGATTATAAATGAAAAGAAACCTAACTTGCGTCACTTTCATGTTTTTGGGTGTATTTGTTACATTTTTAATGATTGAGATCAATTGGCAAAGTTCGACTTTAAGAGTGATAAAGGAATCTTTGTTGGTTATTCCCAAAATAGTCATGCTTATCGAGTGTACAATCTAAGGACCAAAACTGTACACGAGTCTGTAAATATTTTTTTTGATGTTTTTTCTGATCTTACAGGAAATACAACTGAAAATAACATTATAGTTTCAGTGGAAAATGTGCAGCCTGTTGAAGAACCAAATGTTTCCCCAAATGTTACCACATCCGAAGCAACATCTGAACCTGAACCAGAGATCACAGAAGGTGTGGATGATGAGTCTAATGCCGAATTGCTAGATCAAGTTCGAAGAGACCCCTCATCAATGATTAGGAAGAATCATCCAACATGTCAGGTTTTTCATTTTTCGTGTCCTCACACCTCTCTTCAAAATGGTAAATCATAATGTATCATTCGCACCATCAATAACATGGTTAGAACATTCATTTTTCATGCCTCGTTACCTTCTTCTTTTTGGGTCTACGCAGTCAAATTGGTGGAATACGTCCTTAATATTCTACCCACTAGCACATTTCATAATATAACCCCCACCGAAATCCTATACCGGCGGATCCCCTCTTATGATCACCTCCGGATATTCGACTGTCTGTGCTATCCTAATCTGTCTTTTACCTCCCCACATAAATTAGCACCCCGAACCACTCCGCGTGTCTTCTTAGGTTTTCCGCCTAACCATAGGGGTTATTTATGCTATGACTTGTCCACATGTCAACTTCACATCTCTCGTCACGTCACCTTCGACGAGACGACATTTTCGTTTTCGAACATTCAAAAATTTTGAAAAATGGACTATAATTTTCTTCATAAAACTGACCCCTCTCCCGTCATTATTCGTGAACTGTGTCAGTCCACCACCATAAACCAAAGTCCGCCACCTACTGTCGCCTCCCCTGACCCAACTAGGGTCTTCCCGTCTACCATCAACTCGCCATCTTCACCGATGCCGATTGCCACAGTCTTCGGCTAGCGGCCATCATCTTCAGTCCCTTCTCTGGTCAACATCCCCATGTTTGTGTCGCTACCGTCGTTACAACACCCACCAACTATCGGAAACCCACCCTACACCACAACCGCCGCCTCACCAAACCATCTTACCAATAACCCACCACCACCGACACCGTACCCCACTTCATCGATCTCCTCAACCATACATCTACCCAGATTGACACCCACCCACAACAAATCCATTGTCACCACTATCAGTCCACAAATACCGATTTCGCACCCAGTTCCTATCAACTCACCTCACCGCACCGCTGACCCCACTCATTCCCAAATTACCGACACCCACAGTAAACCAGTCCAGCCAACCAGTCAACTAAACCAGCTGACACCATCACACTGTATGGAAACTCGTGCCCAACACGGGATTTTCAAACCCAAAGTCCAATTTAACCTATCCACAGAAACCATATCCCCAATTTCTAAAAACCCCAAATTAGCCAAACAAGACCCAAATTGGAATGCGGCCATGCGTAAGAAATTTAATGCTTTAACGAAACAACATAATTGGGATTTGGTCCCTTGACCGGATGGGGTGAATGTGATCCGATGAATGTGGCTTTTTCATCACAAATACATGGATATTTGTGAGTTAGAAAGGTACAAGACGAGACTAGTGGCTAATGACACTAATCAACATGAGGGTATTTATTGTGGTGAGACATTCAGTCCGATTGTTAAACCGGCTACTATTCACACAGTTCTGAGCATTTCTATGGGTAAGTGTTGGCCGATTCATCAACTTGATGTGAAGAATGTATTTCTTTATGATGATCTGAAAAAAACTGTCCATATGCATCAACCGCCTGGTTTTCTTCATCCAGCAGCCCCACATTATGTATGTCGCCTCTGTAAGTCACTATATGGCCTGAAACAGGCCCCACGTGCATGGTATGATGGCTTTGCCTAGTATATTATGCAACTTGGGTTCGTGTGTAGTAAGTGTGATACTTCTCTATTTATTTTCCATCGTGGTAGTAGCATTGCATATATATTGTTATATGTGGATGTCATTGTGCTTACTGCCTCCTCTGATGTGTTGAAGAATGATATTATTACACTGCTCAAATCTTAATTTTCTATGACTGACTTGGGAAAGTTGAGCTATTTTTTGGGTATATCAGTGACTCGATCTGCATATACTATGTTTCTGTGTCAGCGTAAGTATGTAGAGGAAATAGTGTACAAGGCTAAAATGGCGAATTGCAAGATCATGTCCACCCACGTTGACTCCAAATCGAACCTTAGTGTTGTTGATGGTGATCCAGTATCTGATTTCATCATTTACAGGAGCCTGACATGTGCACTATATTATCTTACATTCACCAGACCTGACATTGCATATGTCGTTCAACAGGTGTGATTATTCATGCATACTCCTAGAAAGCATCATTTTACTACCCTTAAGTGTAACATTAGATATGTTAAGAGCACACTTGATTATGATCTCCACTTATATCCCTCCGCATCAAACAAATTATTGTCTTACACAGATGTAGATTATGCTGGCTGTCCTGACACACGTCGCTCTACATTAGGCTACTGTGTGTTTTTGGGAGATAATCTCATCTCGTGGTCTGCCAAGAGGTAAGCCACATTATCTCGTTCGAGTGCGGAAACAGAATACAAGGGAGTTGTTAATGTTGTTGCTGAGATATGCTGGCTCTGAAACTTTCTTTTGGAGCTACAATGTCCATTGTGTAAGGCGTCTCTAGTGTACTGTGATAACATATCCGCCATCTACCTGTCTCACAATCTGGTTCTGCATCAGCGAACCAAGCATATCGAGATGGACATACAGTTTGTCCGTGAGAAGGTTTCTCTTGGCTATGTTAGAGTCTTACATGTGTCGTTCGCATATCATTACGTCGATATCTTCACGAAAGGCCTACCGCGACAGCTGTTCGTTGATTTCATATCCAGTCTGAGCGTCCGCCCTCCTCCCGCTCAGACTGAGGGGGTGTATCAGCCGTGTACTATTATAACCCCATAATATCCATACACCATAATTAGAATATATCCCGTATATTTTGTAAATATTTAGTGATGTATAATTATGGTAAGACTAGAATTCTTATTGTATTAGGGTTCTACATATTGTATACTATATATTGTATTAATGAGAAAGACTCCTTAAGGGAATTGATACAATCTTACCGAAATTATTGTTTATTAATTTTGTTTTGCACTTAATTAAGCCACTTGTATCATCGATAGTGCAACTATCTTGTATTGCTTTTTTCCATTACTGAGAAAATCTTCAATAGCTTGACAGAGATAATCTCTGATATTTTATGTTTTCTAATTCACGTATAAATATTACACTAATTTTGGTAGGTTTATCATGGGTTTGTAACATGTTAGAGGACTTGAAAATACATAGGGCAATAGTGCCATGAATCTTCTTTTTGGGCTTTGCAATATTGGTTTGCATAATGAAAATGGATTGCTTAGTTTTAATTTTTCTTTAGTATTTAGTAATGTAATAATGCTTATTAGCAGTACTTAATTTAGCATGGCGTCGTACTTTTAGATGATGTTCATTTTCATTTTATTGTTTATTAGTCATACAATTAGCTTATTAATTATGGTAGGTCGTTTACATCACACCCCTTGGGTGTGCTCCTTCTCCAGACCATGCTAATATGGGGTGTTTTGTGCATCAGATGCCTTGTTTATTTTAATTAACAATTCTTGTTTTATGGGTTTTGATTATCTTTATTGTTGATAAGATTATATTTAAGTAGATGCCATGACACATCTAATTACATTATGTGTTATTTATCTTGAAAGCACTATATAATTGTTAAATCTTAATCATAAGCACTAGTTGCGTGACACATCTTGCATGGTTTCTATTGTGGAGAACATACCGAATAAAAATTGAAAAAATTAACTTTATTTAATTTGATTTAAGCAAACTGACATAATTTATTTGATTAGATAAATGAAAAAATCGAACCAAACCGACCTACGGACATCACATCTTTCCTATTGTTTTCAAGAAGTTTCAATTATACTTCATTTCAGGCAGTTTTAGCCTCAAACTTCGGTAATTTAGCTTGAAACCCCTCCTATTGCACAAGAAAATATGACACTTTTTCATACTACAGATAGAAGGCGGCGGGAAAATGGACCATTTAATCGAGACAGAACAAATCCTTAATGAAATAGTTACGGATTTGTACAATTCATCTATCAAATCCTGTACCATATTCAAAGTAACAGTGGGGCTAAGTGCATCAATCCAGATGCTTATAAGCCACAATTGGTATCCATTGGTCCTTATCATAACAATAATCCACAACTTCGGTCGATGGAGAATTATAAACTACGTTACCTACAAAGGTTTCTCCGAGAAAAGCGGGATTGATGTGAAGAGATGAAAGTATATGTATGTCCTAGAGACAATCTGTATTAGGACAAATGTACTTTATACACGTTCGTATTATTATTAATTAAGATTAATATTTTGACATTTGCAATTATTGAATTATTAGTTGATTGTTTGTAATATTCTATAATATGCATCCTAGAGGTTACGTTGTTATTAGTAGTGTGAGATATTAATATTATAACGTAACTCTTAAAATAGCCTCGACTAATGATCATCGAGAATGAGATATCGATGATAAGTGATCAGTCGACATGTGGTATGCATCACATCCTTAGAGGATGTAGTATATCTCACCTGCTACGAGTAATGACTACTCGTGATGGACTCATGGATACTTTGGAGGTATTGATATACCCTGCTGATATACTGTTTGTTATACATTTCTAAAGTATGATCAGCGTGTGGGTGATAGAAGTCCTTAGACTTGAGGTCAATACACACATTGTCTACAAAGTAATATATTTTGATCCTGTCCCAAGCTCAAATGCCTTATAGGTTAAGATACAACTTGTATTGGGTACATTACGATGTGGATTAAAGGTGGTAGTTGAGCCAAGATTAGGATTCATTCCTCGAGTGTATATTCGAGAGAACACTCAGCTTCTCAGTGATGTTGGGTTGACTAAGTGTTGGCCAACGCAATAGACATATCTAGAATATGGTCTTGTTGTCAACCAATATAGATGAGATATAATTATCAAGCCACTTGGATAGACAATTGGCAAATCCCAAGCTTGATAGAGTGCGTTGAGAATGAAAGAATTTTATATTCCCACATAGAGGTTCAGTTTACTGGATTCGTGTAAACATACTTCACATATTGAGTTCGTCTTCCGGCTCCGTCTAGGAGTTCCGTGTAGACCCTAATATGATTAGTGTCGATATGTGAGGCTTGTAGGGTAACACTATGTCAATTGTTTCTTCAATCTAAGGATGTATTGAGAAAACATTAAATATTCGATTTAGAATCGAGATATTTAAATTGATAATGACTATGAGATAATTTCTATTAGATGTAAATTATTTAATTAAATCAAAATTAGATTTTGGATTTAATGCGGCTGAAAATATATATTAAACGAAAAGACGAAAACACCATTTTTACGTGAGGCGCCGCGGCGCCAGCCCAGCAGTGAGCCCAGTTGGACTGGGGCTACTACATCTCATTTTGGGCCAGATTTGGAGCCCAATCCAAATATGAATTTTGCTCTAATTTCACCTATATATAGAGCACCTCCTCATTCATTATAATATACTATAATATATTATTGTAAGTCTTAGAGACATAGAATTAAACTCTCTCTTGAACCTCTGCCGAATTTTCTAGCTGTTCGAAGGAGGTATACATCGGAGTTCTTGGAACCTCTGCCGAATTTCCTAGCTGTTCGAAAGAGGTATACATCGGAGTTCTTGGAACTTGCTATCGAGGATCAATTGCGTGCGCACCCTCGGAAAATACTAAAAGACTCCAGAGTTTCCAAATTGTAAGTATTCTATTGAAGTATTACAGTTATATACATGTTATGTGTTGACATGTTTTATATATTACTACGTAATCATCCTACAGTTCGTCTCTTGTTGGATTTGAAACATAAACTTTTTCAAATTCCGGTGCGTACACGAACCCAACAAAACTCTACCAGAGATGCATTAGGGAATTAGAAAACCTAATGGATGACACATTGAAGTGTTATGATAATATAGAGGACCTTTATAGTGATCACAACTCCGGTCAATTTTTGAAAATATTATTACTTGATGGTTGTTTTGTGGTTGAGTTTATTCGAGAGCGTTCTGGAATGAAGCCAAATGGAGTAGACATAATAATCGAAGTAGGCTGCATATATAATCAAGTGCTTCGAGACATGTTGCTACTAGAAAACCAACTTCCTTTCTTTGTCCTCACAAAACTTCATGACATGACTATGGATCAAATACCGTTCATAAGACTGGTGAAGGAGACCTTTAATTCTTCATTACTGAAAGGTCATGATCTCAAAAACATCAAACATTTACTTCAACTAGTACACATGTCATGTCAATCTTCAAAGAAGAAAACTAGCCAAACTGGGAATCCTAATTTGGAAATGGGATATTGCTGGAATCCTTTTCAAATGATTAGGTTGAAAGCAATGTCAAAGGACAACCAAACATGGGATGCCAACATGCCAAATGTAACAGATCTTCACGAAGCTGGAGTTAGATTTTCAAAAGTTGGAAAGATTTCTAAAAGATTGGAGAAAGACGACTATAATACAAGTTTATTTGACATTAAATTTGAGAATGGATTGATCACCATTCCTTATTTTTGATGTTTTTAACATTACGGAGGCCATCCTGAGAAATCTTATAGCATACGAACAACTATCATCTGATGTACATCCTAAATATTTCAGTAATTTTTCCATTTTCATGGATTATCTTATCGATTCAGACAAACATGTGAGTTTGCTTCGTCAGAAAGGAATCATCAAGAATGAGATTGGAGAGTGTAAACAAGTGGCTAGCATCTTCAACAAAATTGGAAAAGGGGTCACCGTTTATAAAGAAGAATGCAAAAAATTGATTCAACACCCGTGATATACACTGAATATACAACAGTATATATCACAGGTATACAGAAGCAGTAAAGCAGTGGACAATTCCAGTTCAGGCCCAACACGCTGAGGCCCATCACGGGAGGTGGTTGTCAAGCCCATCACGGGCAGTGGCTGGTTTGGTATATTAGAAAAGTATATTTTGTGTATATTGTAGTGTATTTGTTACCTAAGTTAGGATATACACTTACCATAATTTAGGATATACACTTACCATAATTGTATAGTTAGAATTATGGTAGAATAAGGTTTTAGGAATAGGATTCTCCTATTTTGTAACTTGTATATATATCTCTTCAATTAATGAAAATAATCAAGGGGATTATTTCTTTCATGGTATTAAGAGACTAGGTCTAAACAAAAGTTTTTCTCTCCCAACTTTTGTCCTCTCAATTTCGGCCGAGACACCCCCACCCTCCCCCTCGGGTTTCTCTTCCAAAATTCGTCTTCCGCTCTCAAAAACACCTCTCTTAAATTTCCCTTCCTTCTTTGTTCTTTCAATATGTCTAAGAACAATAATCATCCTGCCCTCATGGTTTCTAACGTCAAGACTCAAGACCAATATCCCTATTGTCCTTGAGATGGAAAACATCCAATATGCGACGTGGGCGGAGTTGTTTAAAATTCACGCTATCTCCCATCAAGTTCTTCATCACATCATTCCTCCCGCTAGACCTCTTCCTGCAGAGGATCCTGAGTTATGGATTACTCTTGATGCTACTGTTCTCCGGTGGATCTACGCCACTATTTCGGTTGACCTTCTACAGACGATTATTGAGCCGGATACCACGGCTATGGCTGTCTGAAATAGATTGCGTGACATCTTCCAAGACAACCAACATTCACGTGTCGTCACACTCGAGCAGGAATTCTCTCTAGTTCGAATGGACGAATTTCCGAACGTTTCTGCATATTGCAAGAAACTAAAGGAGTTGGCGGATCAACTCCGGAATGTTGGCGCACCGATAACTAATAATCGTCCAGTTCTACAGTTGGTTGTCGGTCTTTCGGAGGCCTATAATGGTGTTGGAACTCTCCTTCGCCAAAGCAACCCTCTTCCGGACTTCTATCAAGCCCGCTCCATGCTTACTTTGGAAGAAGCCGATTTGGCTAAAAAGACGGCTACCGGAGCAAGCCCCATCGTCATGGTGGCGTCCTCTCCTAGTTCTTCGGGTTTTGTTAATAATTCGGGCCAAAACCATAATCATGGTGGCGGCAAGAATAATCGCAAAAATAATAACAAAAACCGCGGGGGCAAACGCGGCGGTTCTAGTGGCGGTTCCGATGGTGAGCAAGTAGGCGGTGGGTCCCATCCAAGGAACATTGGCCCACCACCCCCTGGGCCCAGCAGTGGGGCCCATGGCGATGGCTGAGGCGATGGGTCGTGGGCGGCGGCCACCCACAATCCAAAGCCAATTCTAACGGCGATGGTGGCCAGCGATTCAGCCCAACACCCGGCGGTGGCGGCCTGCGGCGATGGCCCGGCGGCGATGGCAGCAACAGCTACGGCCCAGCTCCATCACGGACAGGAATTCTTAGGGCCCGACCTCCGCAAGCCCATCATACATCTGGCCTCACTCAAACCAATATCGAGGCCACTATGCACACATTGGGGTTAACTCAACTGGACCCAAATTGGTATATGGACACCGGTGCCACTACTCACATGACTTCCGAATCAGGTACTCTCTCATCTTATTTCAATTTGAGCACCCCTCGGGGGATAATTGTTGGTAATGGCAGTTCTATTCCAATTCTAGGGTATGGTCAGAAAACGTTGTCTCCCCCCAATCCACCCCTTCTCTTGAAAAATACTTTACATGCTCCTAAATTGATTAAAAATTTAGTGTATGTCCGAAAGTTCACTACTGACAATTCCGTTTTCGTTGAATTTGATCCTTTTGGTTTCTTTGTGAAGGATTTCAAGACGGGGAATCATCTCATGAGGTGTGATAGTAGGGGGGATATGTATCCTGTCATGCCTGGTTTCAGTCCATCTCTCCTTCCATGTGGCATGCTCGTCTGGGTCATCCGGGATCTTCTATTTTATCAGTTTTAGATAAAAATAACTTTATTTCTTATAAGGGTACGAGTCGTACTCCACTTTGTCAGTCGTGTTCATTAGGGAAAATTGTTAAGTTGCCAATTGTTGACTACAATTCTCATACTTCAATGCCATTTGATATTATTCATAACGACTTATGGACGTCTCATGTTCTTAGTTCATTGGATCATCGATATTATGTTCTCTTTTTAGATGATTATTCGAGATTTTTGTGGACGTTTCCAATTGCGAATAAATCACAAGTGTTTTCCGTCTTCATCAAATTTAAAGCGTTCATTCGTACTCAATTCGAAAGAGAAATAAAAAATATTCAATGTGATAATGGGAAAGAGTATGACAATAGGGAGTTTCGGGAATTCTGTGCTAATAATGGGATCAATTTTCATTTTTCGTGTCCTCATACATCTTCACAAAATGGGAAAGCCGAACGCAAAATTCGTTCCATAAATAACATTGTCCGAACTCTCTTAATTCATGTCTCCATACCTCCATATTTTTGGCATCATGCTCTACAAATGGCCACATATCTTCTTAACATAATTCCTTCGAAAGGTCTGACATATTCTTCCCCCCTCAAAATCATATATAATAAGAACCCTTCTTATTCTCATCTTCGGATTTTTGGGTGCTTGTGTTATCCATTATTCCCATCCACCACAATTAACAAACTTCAGGCTCGGTCTACCCCGTGTGTATTTTTGGGTTATCCGTCGAATCATCGTGGTTATAAGTGTTTTGATTTATTCTCCAAGAAAATCATAATTAATCGTCATGTCATTTTTTATGAAACCCAATTTCCTTTTACGAAAGTTCATACTCCCGAGCCTAGGTCGTATAATTTTTTGCATGACCAAATATCCCCGTATATTATTCAGAATTTTTCGGACATATTCCGCACCCAAAATTCTCCAGCGGGCCATCGCCCAGCTGGACCCATCAGATCGTGCATTGTTCGATTCTTTGGATCGGTCCGACAATTGGGCGATCCAATGCAGGAACTGGTCCAGATGTTGATTCGATTACGATTTTGGCCAAGAGCCCATCGCTGCCGCCACCCGTCCCAAGCCCAGAAAATTCCCAAAATTCCCCCAATTATTCCTCGAGTCATAGACCGATCACTCGTAGTCAGCGGGGTATTTTTACACCTAAAAGACATTTTAATTTACATTCTGATGTCTCTAAATCTCCCTTGTCCCACAATCCTGTGTCCGCATTAAATGACCCTAATTGGAAAATTGCTATGACTGATGAATATAATGCTCTTATTGATAATAAGACGTGGGAGTTGGTTCCCCGTCCATATGATATTAATGTTATCAGGTCTATGTGGATTTTTGCTCATACGGAGAATTCAGATGGGTCATTTGCTAGACATAATGCGCGACTTGTGGGTGATGGTAAGACTCAGCAGGTTGGGATAGATTGTGGTGAGACGTTTAGTCCGGTGGTCAAGCCGGCTACTATTCGCACGGTGCTTAGCTTGGCTCTTTCAAAGACTTGGCCTATTCATCAGTTGGATGTCAAGAATGCCTTCTTACATGGTGACCTCAAAGAAACAGTCTATATGCATCAGCCGTTGGGTCACAGGGATCCAAACCGTCCTTATCATATCTGTTTGCTGGAGAAGTCATTGTATGGGCTTAAGCAGTCTCCACGGTCCTGGTATACGAGGTTTGCTGACTTTGTTTCGACTATTGGGTTCACTCACAGCAGGTCAGATAATTCCTTATTCATCTACCGTCGTGGTTCGTCCTTGGCCTACATTCTGTTGTATGTGGATGATATCATTTTGACTGCTTCTTCCGATACCTTGCGCCAGTCTATCATGACCATGCTTAGTTCTGAGTTTGCTATGAAAGACTTAGGGCCTTTGAGTTATTTTTTGGGGATTGCCGTCAAGCGTCATTCATGTGGTTTGTTTTTGTCCCAACGAAAGTATGCAGCTGAGATCATCGAGAGGGCTGAGATGTCATCATGTAAGTCCACTTCCACTCCAGTTGATGCCAAACCCAAGCTTAGTGCCGCGGCAGGTGCACCATACGAGGACCCAACCCGCTATCGCAGTCTTGTAGGGGCCCTCCAGTATCTTACCTTTACCAGACCGGATATTACGTATGTTGTTCAGCAGGTGTGTTTATTCATGCATGATCCCAGAGTTGAGCACATGAATGCAATCAAACGCATCATTCGATATATTCAGGGGACACTGGACTATGGGTTGCACTTGTATCCTTCTTCTACATCCACACTTGTCTCGTACACAGATGCGGATTGGGGTGGGTGTCCGGACACCAGACGGTCTACGTCAGGATATTGTATATTCCTTGACAACAACTTGGTCTCCTGGTCTGCAAAGTGTCAGGCGACGCTATCCCACTCAAGTGTAGAGGCAGAATATCGAGGGGTAGCTAATGTGGTCTCAGAATCATGTTGGTTACGAAATTTGCTTTTAGAGCTTCATTGCCCCATTCAGAAGGCAACCTTAGTATATTGTGATAATGTTAGTGTCATCTACCTCTCAGGTAATCCGGTTCAGCACCAACGAACTAAGCATATCAAAATGGACATTCACTTTGTCCGAGAAAAGGTTGCTAGGGGTCACGTTCGCGTATGCCATGTCCCGTCTCGTTATCAAGTTGCAGACATCTTTACAAAGGGTCTACCCGCGGTCCTTTTTGAAGATTTTAGGGATAGTCTCAGCGTTCGAAGACCGCCCGCTATGACTGCGGGTGTGTGTGTGTTAAATAAGGTAATATACCCGTGATATACACTGAATATACATCAGTATATATCACAGGTATACAGAAGCAGTAAAGCAGTGGACAGTTCCAATTCAGGCCCAACACGCTGAGGCCCATCACGGGAGGTGGTTGTCAAGCCCATCACGGGCAGTGGCTGGTTTGGTATATTAGGAAAGTACATTTTGTGTATATTGTAGTGTATTTGTTACCTAAGTTAGGATATACACTTACCATAATTAGGATATACACTTATCATAATTGTATAGTTAGAATTATGGTAGAATAAGATTTTAGGAATAGAATAGGAATAAGATTCTCATATTTTGTAATTTATATATATATATTTTCAGTTAATGAAAATAATAAAGGGGATTATTTCTTTCAAACAGTGTGAAAAAACATGGAACAGAATGAAGGCAAGTTTGATGCACAATTATTTTTATAGTCCTTGGGCAGAAGCTTCAACTGTGGGAGCCATCATACTCATACTCACCGCTATGCAGGCTATTAAATAAGTAGTCATTGTTATAATTATATTTAGTGGTTTTTAAATGTCTCAACTCTTATGCATGTGTATTGATGAACTTATTGTGTCAATGTTTGTGCATTAATTGATTAAAAAGAAGCAGATTCTCAATTATCAACCTCCTTTCTCTCTTTCTGTAACAAAAATATAAAGATAATATATGCCTCAATCCCAAGCTAATTGGATAGTTGTACGACTCCTTTTACCTATTTTAGTCCATTTTGGACACGTTTTGTTCCGATATGCAATAGTACTCACTAATATAGAAATTTGTAATTTAGAGAGGGATAATCCCTCGCTAATTCAAAATTTGCGTGCGTGGAATAAAACTCTCATTAATTTCATAGCTAATTATTATCGCTGATTATACACGACTGCCTAACAAATATACATATATTATAAGTTTGTTGGTTGTTATTTTGGGTGATTGGTTATACTGTGTAGAAATCCTTTTTTCTTTGGCTTAGTACATCATATTATACAAGAGTAATTTACCTAGAGCTTTTGCTTCTACTTGAATTTGATCTCTAGTTCACACACTCTTGTATTCCAGCATGACCTTATTTTATTTTAATTTTTGTAACTTGATTCATGCATTTAATCATTTTATGCCACTCAACTTCTTAAAATAATATCCACATAACTAATGAGGAAGAAAACAAAAATGGAAAATAAAATAGCTATTGATCTGCTCTCTTTTAATTAAATCCCACTAACTTTTTTCACAGTTCTTGTTAAGTCAAATAATTAGAATTTTCTAAATATTTGAAGAGGACTAAATATGCTTATGTCTAACAAACTTAAATGACTCTAATTGCTCAAAATTATATTAAGAGACTATTTTAAACCTACTATAAACAGAAGGGACCACAATGACATAATTGTTCAAAATGTACAGGTTTCCCCTTCTTCTTCTCTTTGTTGTTCAGTCTTAAAATTACTCCAACAGTTTTGGGCCGTTCCGTTAGACTGGGACAAAAAAATGTTGCAACCAACTGACGGCGGTTACACTAACGGTTACCACCAGGCCGGCGGCGGCAGCGGCGGTAATCGAGTACGTAGAGGAAGCCGCGGTAGGTCACGTGTCCGTAGAGGTGGTGGTGGTGGTAGTGACGGTAGTGGTGCTAGGGTTTCTCAATGGCAGCAGCAGCACGAAGATGAGGAGGAGAGGGAAAAACCTGCAACTCCTTGTACCGACTTTGATACGGCGTATTTCCACTCGTATGCTCATGTAGGCATTCACGAAGAGATGATTAAGGTATTACGATGTTTAAACTTGTGGTTACGTTGCGGATCTAGAAGTATAAGTCAGTAGGTTGGAAGTTCTACTACATTAAATTGGTGCAGTTTAGCAGTTATATACTCACTCCGTCACACACAATTCTGTGTCAAAGTTCGGATTTTGAGAGTAAACCTTTTTTATTTTTAACCGTGAATACGGATGTGGAAACTTTTAAGTTTTTTGAGATAAAATTTATATATTTGGAAACTACTGAAAAAGTACTACTATAAGTCACAACAATTAACAATTTATAAAGGACAGATGAATAAATCGCAGTCAAAGATTTTCTTCCGACTCTCGAAATCCGAACTGTCATATAATTTGGGACAGAGGGAGTACCTATTATATGCGTTGGGATGATTAATTTCCTTGTTACGTTGCGAGTATATGTAACAAATAGAATTAAAATAGGATTTTTTGTAATGGAAAGAGTGCTATTGGAGCGGATATACATGTACTGGATTGGCATGTGTACACGTCTGTATACATTCGCAAGAACCAATTTTTAGGGAGTGTAGAGGCTTGAGGAGCTGAGCTTACGGAGTTATAGGCTTATAGCATTATTTGGCTATGCATGTTAGTATGTTAGTCTGGGTTGGCATGTATACATGTCCATATACATTCACAAAAAATCAGTCTTTTAGGGAGTGTAACTGTGGATTAGCTGAAATTACAGTGTTATAGAGTTAGTTAGCTTCTATTCATTACTTAAGTCTAGAACACTAATGGAACTAAATAGTGTAATTCAACATTTATAATCCCTCTGTTGCATTTTATTTAGTATGATGATGATATTAAAATTTAATCGAAGAAGTGTGGAAAAATTTGCTTGTTTTTAGGCGAATTTAATTATTTTGCTTGCGCTTGAACTTCTATTTCCATTTTGCATTGTGATTATGCTTTCAAATATATCTAGATGTATAAAGGACATGTTAATTTATGGGTGGAATTCGCAGGATCGTGTGCGGACGGACAGTTATAGGAATGCAATTTTTCAGCATCAAAACTTGATTGCTGGAAAAGTAAGTTGACTATCTAAAGGAGTAGTTCCTTGTGCACCAAATGATATCCTAAAATCTGTCAGATCTCACATTGTATTGCTACTTAAGTCTTTCACGATTCATGAACTTTTTTTATAATTTCATTACAGATCAGTCTCGTCTATGTCTATGGTATAATTAAATTTACATTTTCCAGGTTGTTGTTGATGTTGGATGTGGCACTGGCATACTATCTATATTTTGTGCTCAGGCGGGTGCAAGACGAGTAAGATATCTTTATCCTTTTTAGCTGAAATTTCATCAATCTGAGTTCAGTTACCAGAGTGGAGTGGTTATTACCATGACTCTTTTTAACTTTTGAGGAAATATTATGAACTTATGTATGTATACAAATAGACAAATTCACCTAGCTATTGCTGGATTGTAATATGTTCTAAATAGTAGAAGTACTGTGAATAGTCAACGGGAAAATTGCAACACATTCCATAATTGTCTCTGGAATATTAACAATCATTCATATGATCAGGTGATAAAATATATGATTGATTGTTTCCTCAGCCTTCTTGCAGAAAAGCAGCTATGGCTCATTTATTCTCTCTCTATTGGTTTAGCTACTATGATAGAGTTTTAGATTGTTCATTTACTTTCGGGAAGATCCATGTTTTTTTCTTTTACAAAATAAGGTTGCATCTTTGATGTGTTTTACTTTCTTTCTGCCCTGGTTTTTAGTGGACCAAGTGAAGTCATGGCCTCTTCTTGATGCAAATTGAACCTTTTGTTTGCTTCAATTGGTACTTCCTTTAATTTGGATGTTCCAGATATAATACTTATCATGCAAATGTTCTTTTATCCTAGGTGTATGCTGTTGATGCGAGTGATATAGCTGTCCAGGTATTTGTTTGCTTCTTGTGAGAAATTATGGGAGAAAAATATCATTATTGAATTGTGTATCTACATGATTTCATTGAGCCCTATTTATAGACACTATATTACAATCATTTTCTTAGTAGGATACTATATATGAAATTCTATTCATATTCTAACACTCCCCCTCAAACTGGTGCATACAAGTCATATGTACCGAGCTTGTTACAGATGTAATTAATACGAGGACCAGTGAGAGACTTGGTAAAAATATCTGCAAGTTGATTGCTCTATTTCACAAATTTTGTAACAATATCTCCTGAGATGATCTTTTCTCTGACAAAGTGACAGTCAATCTCAATGTACTTAGTCCTCTAATGAAATACCGGATTTGATGCGATATGAAGGGCCACTTTGTTATCACACACAAGTTCCATTTGACTGATTTCTCCAAATTTTAGTTCTCTAAGCAACTGCTTAATCCAAACTAGCTCACAAGTTGCTACAACCATTGCTCGATATTCTGATTCAGCAATAGATCGAGTAACGACACTCCGTTTCTTACTTTTTCAGGACACTAAATTACCTCTTATTAACACATAATATTCGAATGTAGAACGTCTATCAGAGGGTGATCTCGCATAATTAGCGTTTGTATATCCAACAATCTGCTCATGACCTTGATCTTCGAAAAGTAGTTCTTTACCTGGAGCTGACTTAATATATCGCACAATGCGGACAAATGCATCCCAATGACTATCACATGAGAATCCATAAAATGACTTAAAACACTCACAAGAATCGAAATGTCAGGTCTAGTAACTAGGAGATAATTCAACTTATCAACAAGCCGCCTATATCTTCCAGGATCACTGAGTGGCTCTCCCTGTCCTGGCAGGAGTTTAACATTCAGATCCATATGAGTGTCAATGGGTCTACATCCTATCACTCATGTCTCCTCAAGAACGTTTAAGGCGTACTTATGTTGCGAAATAACAATACCTGACATGGATTAGGCAACCTCAATACTTAGAAAATACTTCAGTCTGCTGAGATCTGTAGTCTGAAAATGCTGAAAGAGATGTTGCTTTAAATTACTGATACCATCTTGATCATTGCCAGTTATAACGATATCGTCAATATAAATCACCAAATAAATACTCAAATCTGGAGCAGAATGTCGATAAAACACAAAATGATCTGCTTCACTGTGAGTCATGCTAAACTCCTGAATTAGTGTGCTGAATTTACCAAATCAGGCTCAAGGAGACTGTTTCAGACCATAAAGTGACAGACGCAATTGACACACCATATTAGACTCCCCCTGAGCAACAAAATCAGGTGATTGCGCCATATAAATTTCCTCCTCAAGATCACCATGGAGAAAAACATTCTTAATGTCCAACTGATAAAGAGGCCAATGGCGGACATCAATCATGGATAGAAAAAGACGAACATATGTTATTTTAGTCTTGGGAGAGAAAGTATCACTGTAATCAAGCCCAAATATCTATGTATACCCTTTCGCGACAAGGCGAGCTTTAATTCGATCAACTTGATCGTCCGGACCAACTTTGACTGCATAAATCCAACAACAACCAACAGTGAATTTACCTGAAGGGAGAGAAACAAGCTCCTAAGTACCACTTGTGTAAAACAGACATCTCGTCAGTCATAGCCTGTCGCCACCCGGAATGAGAAAGGGCTTCACCTGTAGACTTAGGAATGGGGACAGAGGACAATAATGATACAAAAGCATAGGATATAAATCATCTGGATTTGATGTTGGGTCTAATGCTGGACACAGTCGACGATGATAAGTTAGAAGTGGTGGCATTGTGACTGGAGATGTAGAAGTAATTGTAGATTCCTCAAAGGTCTATGTAGGTAAACCTGAGGTATAGTTAAGACCATAGAGATATCATGATGATCAGAAGGAGACCTCTGAGACTCAAAAAATGTGACATCAACAGACATAAGATATCGACGGAGATCAGGTGAGAAGCGACGATACCCCTTTTGAACCCGAAAATAACCAAGACAGACACATTTAAGAGAGCGAGATGCTAATTTATCTGTCCCCGAAGCTAGGTTATGCACAAAACATGTGCTCCCAAAAACACGAGGAAGAGAGTATATAGATGACTGAGGATATACTATGGAATATGGAATCTGATTCTGAATAGAAGATGAGGGCATTCGATTAATTAAATGGCAAGATGAGGAGTGCGAGCAGTCAATGAGATGCCTATTCTTCCTTTCCGCTACCCGATTCCGCTAAGGGGTGTGTGGACAAGATGTTTGATGAATAATTCCTTAGTGCGTCATAAACTGTTGAAACTGGGAGGATTTGTATTTTAAGTCATTATCACTACGAAAAGTACGAATAGAAACACCAAATTGATTTTGTATTTCAACACAAAAACTCTTGAATATAGAGAATAACTCATAACGATCTTTCATTAAGAATAACCAAGTGCATCTGGAAAAATCATCAATGAAACTAACAAAATAATGAAATCCTAAAGGTGAACTGACTCTACTAGGACCCCAAATATCAAAATGAACTATTGAAAAAATAGATTCTGTACGACTCTCAGCACTACGTGGAAAGGTAGTGCGAGTGTGTTTCCTAAGCTGACACGATTCAAAATCTAATTTGGACAAACTAAGCACCATTTTTTGTAGCTTGAATAGACTCGGATGTCCCAATCGTTTATGGATAGTCTGGAGGATTTGTAACCAGGCCTGCTATGGAGGATTTAGGAGTAGAGGTAAGGTAGTAAAGGCCTTGTGATTCATATCATACGCAATCGTTTGTCCCGTACTGTGGTCCTGCATAATAAAAGATTCATCAAGAAATAGTATGGCACAATTTAAGGTACGAGTCAAACGACTGGCCGATGCAAGATTAAAAAGACAATTAGGAACATAGAGAACAAAATTTAGAGTGGCAGAAGATATGGGTTTAGCTTGTCCAACTCCTTTTGCTTTTGTTTTGATCCAATTGGCTAAAGTAATAACGGGAAGAGACGGTGAATAATTAATATCTGACGAAAGTGATTTATCACCAGAAATATGATTAGAAACGCCAAAGTCTACAACCCATGATCCATCGGTATTAGATTGTGCGACTGAGGCTACTTGTGGAGATGTCTGCTTACGTGTTCGATACTGAAGGTACTCATTATATTCTTTTTCGGATAAATAAATCCGTTGATTACCTGTAGTGGCAGTCTGAGCAACATGAGCATTCTTTGATGGTCGACTATACAGAAAAGAGCATACCTCACGAGTGTGTCCAAACCTATTACAATAATTACACGTAGGTCGAGATCTGCATACTTCATGAGTGTGTTCAAGCCTATGACAATAACTACACTTAGCTCTAAATCTTTCAAAACGACCTCTTTTTGGTTAAATTTAAGAATGCGATGTTTGATTTTCTGATCTCCTTATTCAGGTTTGTGAATTAATCATAGGACTTGAATTTTCAATTCCCGTGTTTTTGAAATTAAAAACATCAAATCCGAGACATGATTCAAAACTTTAAGAAATCTAAAGAGGCTGATGATGCTTAGAAATCGTGATCCAGAAGCTGCAGAAAGCAGTCGCCGGAAAACTTGCTGGAAAAACTAAAGTGACCTTAATCTAAAATAAATTGTATTGTATGGCTCCGAAAGAAGAGGTGAGCCAATTGGTAAAAATATTCTGTCGGAAAAGTGGTCAGAAAACACTGCACGCGGCGGCACGCGGAGCGCGTGACTGCGTAGATCTGGTTGCGTTGGCGGCGCGTGTGGAGTCAGTATCCGGAGCAGCTGACCGGGCTTTGATCGCCGGATCTTTCCGAGTGTGGTGGCAGTGTTTGTTAAGGAAAAAATAGGACACGACAGAAACATTATTGTACCGTCGCTAGAATTTATGCACGGGACTGTCTGACTATATTTTTGGGATGTCTCTCACCGATGCTCTGATACCATGTGAGAAATTATGGGGGAAAAATAATATTATTGAATTGTGTATTTACATGATTACACTGAGCCCTATTTATAGATACTACATTATAATCATTTTCCTAGTAGGATACTATATATGAAATCTTATTCCGATTCTAACACTTTTGTTAGATGATGTCCATTGGAGCTTGTTCTATTTAGTAATTAGATTCTACGATGCGTCTTACAGTAATGTTTCCCTGCACATTTCATATGGTTGGTGTGTTCTGGGAGAATTGATTGCTTCATTATGGTGCTCATGATGGTATTACATCATTTACAAAGGCTTGTGGAGCCTTCAAATACTCTTTTTTAAGTTGACCTTCTATTTGATACGTTTGTAAAGAAGTTGTAGTGAAGCAAATGAGAACAATGATGGTGCATGATGTTGTTCTACTACTTAAAGATTTCAAATACTCATGATTTAACTCATTGTTTATCAATTTAAAAAGCTTGCAAACCTTCATTGATCTAACTTGCTGATAATTTCTCTAAAGAACTTTAGATTTTACCTTGTAAAAAAAGGTTCTCTAAAGAACTTCCAGTTGCCGAATTGAGGACAATTTGTAGTATAGCCAAAGATTATTCAAGGCCCTCTTTTCACTTTTTGTTTGTTGTTAGGATGAAACAAACATGAATTTCATGGAAATACTGTACAAACTATTCCATGGGAGGACTACTGAGAAAATTGAGAAAAGGCAGAGTGATATGTGTCACTTGTGAGTTTGAAGAGAATGGAGAATTGGGTAATTCACTTGCAAAATATGCGTGAAGATACATAGATCTGTGACTTATCCTAGGACATCCCAGCTGATATTGTAAGTTCAGTTTTTGACAAAGTTTAGATGCATGACTAAGCAACTTTACCCCTCTAAGGTAGCTGATTTTCTATGAATTCAAGCATAGAGCCATACCTTACTTTGGCCTGCCTCTAATACTTCTTCCTCCTTTTAGCTAAGGAGTGAGCATCCTTTTAGCTAAGGAGTGAGCATTGCATTCCATAAGCAAGCAGACAAATATTCCTTATAAAAAAAAGAAGCAAACAAATATTTGTTGGCCCAATATATTTTTTAACCCACCCTTGTTGTGTCAACTGGGGTGTATTACTATGTTATGTTGATTTGTCATTTTTCTACACTGTATCCGTGTCAATTTGACGTGATGTTTCCGGTATGGTAAAGAGCTGAGTTGAAACCAAAATGATGGAGAAAAGAACACACTATGAAAGTTTGGGAAAGAGTTGTGGAGATGAGGGTGAGAACATGCATGTGTATTCCGAGAATCATTTGGCTTCATGCCAGGACGTTCGACTACAGAAGCCATTCATCTTATTAGGGGGTTGGTGAAGCAGTATAGGGAGAGGAAGAGAGACTTACATATGGTTTTCATCGACCTTGAGAATGCACACGATAAAGTCCCTACGGAGGTTCTATAGAGATGTTTGGAGGTTAGATGTGTACATGTGGCGTACACTAGGGCGATCAAGGATATGTATGATGAAGCCAAGACAAGTGTACAGACAGTGGGAGGAGACTCAGAGCACTTTCCAGTGATGAGGTTGCACCAGGGATCAACTCTTAGCCCATTCTTATTTTCCTTGGTGATGGATGGACTGACGCAACAAATTCAAGGGGAGGTGACATGGTGTATGTTATTCGCAGACGACATAGTCCTGATTGATGAGACTCGCAGCGGAGTGAACACTAAGTTGGAGGTTTAGAGACAAACGCTAGAGTCTAAAGAGTTCAGGCTGAGTAGGACTAATACAGAATACTTGGAGTGCAAGTTCAGTAACGGAAGCGACCTCAAGACTGACGTGGAGGTGAGGCTTGGTACCCAGGTCATTCCAAAGAAAGGAAGCTTCAAGTACCTCGCGTCTATTATCCAAGGGAATGAAGAGATTGATGACGATGTCACACATCGTATTGAGGCAGGGTCGATGAAATGGAGGCTCGCATATGGAGTTTTGTGCGATAAAAAGGTTCCACCATAACTTGACAAGTTTTATAGGGTGGTGGTTAGACTGACTATGTTGTATGGGCAGAGTGTTGGCTGATCAAGACTTCGCACACCCGAAAGATGAAAGTTGCAGAGATGAGGATGCTGAGATGGATGTGTGGGCATACAATGAGAGATATAATTAGAAATGATGAGATCCGGGACATAGTGAGAGTGGCCTCGGTGGAGGATAAGATGCGGGAAGTGAGGTTGAGATGGTTCGGACACGTGCATAGGAGAGACACAAATGCCCAGTGCGGAGGTGTGAGAGATTGCCTATGGACGGGTTCATGAGGGGTAGATGTAGGTCGAAGAAGTATTGAGGAGAGGTGATTAGACGTGATATGGCGCAGATGCAACTCACTGAGGACATAACCTTAGATAGAGGGTTATGGAGGACATATATTAGGGTAGTAGGTAGCCTATCATACTAGTAGGCGCAATATTGCTTTATAGTCCCTTGTCATTTGATTTTTGCTGCTATGTGTTCTCTAGTGTACTTTGTTTATCTTATTTACCTGCGTTAGTTACTGCTTCTTTTTTCAGAATGCGCTATCATGACTTATTTGCTTTTGATACCAGCATATTCACACTGCTTTAAATTTCTTGTCCGGGTCTGACCGTTTCTCTTGTTTTGCTTGTGCTTGTGCTTTGTCTTGAACCGAGAGTCTCGGAAACATCTGCTCTACCTACCAAGGTAGAGGTAAGGTCTGCGTACACTCTATCTCCCCAGACTCCCGTTGTGGGATTTCACTGGGTATGTTGTTGTTGTTGTTGTAGACATAGGGCTGAGATGGTGTCGGATGAGGTCGCTGTTATTGCTTGCCTTGCCGGTTTTTCCTAGAATAAAGGATAAAAAGTCTCTTGGGCCAAGGAGGGCTTGGGATGGAGTGGAGTTAGGGTTATGTATTAAAAGGTGTGGTGAAGCAAGAGCGGCGGAAAGCATCAGGGTAGAAGAGATTCAAAAGAGTAATTGGGAAACTGGTCTCAGGACACCAAAATATATGTTACTCCCTCCTAATAAAAAAGAGTGCCCACTTGGCCTTTATTTTTTGTTCAAAAAGAGTGTCAACTTACGAATTAAGAGAAAATTAACCCTACCTTTTCAGATTTTCCCTTATTAAGTGTTAGATGATCAAATTCCAATACCTATTTAATTATGGGCATTTTAGTCATATTACCTATTTTTACGTAGGAGTTACTCCCCCGGATAAAAAAGTGTGTCCACTTAGCCTTTATTTTTTGAGTAAAAAAAAGTGTCCACTTACCAAATCAAGTAAGAATTAACATTACTTTTCCAGAGTTGCCCTTATTAGGGACATTTTAGTCAAATTACCTATTTTTGCCTAGAAGTTAGTATTTTTTAAGGGATGTGCAAATGGCTAAGTGGACACTCTTTTTGATCCGGAGGGAGTAGTATTTTCTTAAGGGGTGTGCAAATAGCTAAGTGGACACTCATTTTGATCCGGAGGGAGGAATATTTTTAAAAAATAAAGAGATACGAAAAAAGGTCACAACTTGATAAAGAATGCTCCCTGGTCCATTGGTTAAGCACAACATTAGAAGTATATTGATTTACCCCAATAACCGAATACTTTTGTTTGTAAGCACAACATATTCATATCCCTGGAATAATTGTAAAATAAACTCCATCTTAGTCTACCTGACTTTGACTTGAAAGAGTAAGTTTTCGCCTCTGTTTGCAAATATTTGAGGAGCCTCTTTTGTTAAAAGAATGAGGTTAAGCTGCACCTGTACTCACTTAAGATTCAATAAAAACCAATGGGCCAAGGTCATTTATGTTTGCAAAAGTTATATATATGAATTGTTCGTTTTTTCACTTCTATAAATGTAGACACCGCTAACAAAAAGTCTTGTTTAAGCCCTGAATTAGATCATTCTAAAATTATTATTACGTTGATTTTCTTTACTTCAATGATGTCACGTAGAATGAATCTTTGATATTCCTGCAATTGTCTATCCTTTCCTATTCCTGAAAATGTGTAAACATTATTCAAACCATAATAGATGGAGGATACTCTAGTAGCTGGACATTCTTAAGATTTCTTCCACTTTTTTTTTTCTACAGGAACTATGTGAAATAATTGAACTTGAACCTCAATTTACATCCTTTTTTTATGGTTCACCAGGCGCATGAAATTGTGAAGGCAAACAACCTATCTGACAAAGTTATTGTTTTGCATGGGCGGGTCGAGGTACATTCTAGTCTAAACATTTGATTCTTCCCTTGTTTTGGCTACTTAGAGTTGATGTTATTCACCCTTGGAAAATTGGCTGCTTCAACTTTGCCTAAGTTGAATGAAATCTATCTTTTCCTAGAGGGAAGTGAAAATCCGTAAAATTCAATTCACATGTATGTGAAAGAATTGCCAGGTCAAAAGAAAGAACCTTTAATCAATTCCTCATGCTCAAGTGTTTATTTAATCTGGCATATCTGCTATTCTTTGACCTGTTTATGCTGTTGTATCCTTGTGGATCAGAGGATACTGGGACTTAAGTTCTGTAGGAGAAATCAAATTCCTTATTTATAACTTTGTTATCTTTCTCCAAAAAAAAGTTTCTTATTGAGAATGCATGTTATTATGTCCATTCCTTGGTAACTTCTTGGGCCAAAGGGTACTAGATCAACTCTACTTTCTTGACGTAATGTGATCGAAGTTTGGCTTTAAATTCATTTTAAGCAAGGAAATCCCTCTGTTCCGGTGCTTCTACCTAGAGTCTTGGTTGGAGTGGCTTGTAGAGACTCTGGTTAAGTTAGAAATAGTTTTCTGAAAGCTGCAGTGTGATGCCGTGTATCGAAGCACCCGTGAATTAAGCTATTCAGACTAATGTGCATTTGAAATATGTTGTCACATAGAACCTGAATGTTACTCTTTCAGTGCCAAATATTTGAAAGTAGGGATTGATTAATAGATGAAAAGGGTCAGCTTTTATGAACTATGATCTTGAATTTGCAACGAGTTTTTGATGTTCAAAAGCAATTTGGCCCTAATACTACTTTATAACGATTTAAGTTTTGATGCTATAATTGATTAACAAATCGTCTGTCCTTAACACCCATTAACTACTCTACTGCTGGAGATATTTCAAACATCTTGTATCGCCTTTTTTTTGTTCTTTTGGTGATTCAAAGATGAACATTAGGAAATCTAGTACAAGTTAAGAGTCAAGGAAGAGAAAAGTACGAAATAATGGGAAGAAATTGGAAGGGTAAAAAGGTTTGATTGCATAATCTGATTAATGTTATTGCAAGTTGGTTTATTTTATATTTTCTATGTGAGTGATAAGTATTTGGACATGGTGATATGAGCTAAGTGTGCTGAATTCACAATTATCTAGGGGATTGCCTAATCATAGCAAGTATTGTATGAGCTGTAGCCTGGCATCAATTATTTTCCGGATTACTAAACAATAAGAAAGCTTGTGTCCTTTTCAAAAAATAAGAAAGCCTCGGTGACTGGCTTCTAAAATAATTAGGTTTAAAGTGAAATAGTATTAGTAACACATTTAATTACTTGGGTGAGATGTATGACTCAGTGGTGTACACATGAATTCTATAATGATATCATATTTTGGTTTGGGGGGGGGGGATTCAAGTGCACTATTAAAACCCTTCTCGACTTTTCATTTTTTGGAAATCATTAATAGACTCATTAAAAATATTACTCCCTCCGTCCCAATAATATGATGTAGTTTGATTCGGCACGGAGTTTAAGAAATAAAGGAAGATTTTTGAATCTTGTGGTCTAAAATAAGCCAAAGATATTTCTGTGGTTATAGTTCATCTTGTTAAGCATAAAAGGTAAAATTTAAAGTTAAATTGTTGCCAAATAAGGAAATGTATCATTCTTTTTGGGACTGACTAAAAAGAAAGTGTATCATATAAATTAGGACAGAGGGAGTACTAAGAAGAATGAAAAAATATATTAGAAGAAGTTACAATTGTAAGAACGGTTTTAAATTGTTAAAGTCGTAGAGCTATTTGTTATTTGTTGCACAAGTCTGCGCTAACTGAATGTTTCCTTAGTTGGATGAGTTTCTTACTTTTAAACAAGATGTTAAGGGATGAAGCCAAGGTTGGCTTCTTATATATCAATGGCGCACTAAAATTTTAAAAAGCTAGATGAGTTTGGCAGTTTCGATCCCGCGACCACTGGCCTGACTTTTTAAGTGCTTCACCAGTGGGCTACAGACATGCTTATGTAAGTGGTGTCATTTTTTCTATATATATCTTCAACTTTACTGTATATTATTTACCTATATATAAGTGAATTTTTTTCCCAAGGGGTGTCGGATTACACCCTTTGTGTACGTGCGTCCGCCCCTGGTATGACTAACACCTTTTAAAGAGTGCAAAATAACAAATCACTAGAGTACCCTTCACGCTAGGAAATTATGAAATAACCTAAACCAGTCCGGGGCTTATATCAGTATAAATGAAGTCTATCTCTAACCAACAGCCATTATAATATGCTTCAAAACTTAGCTGATATGACGAGAGGTTTTTTCCCCAACTAGCATCTCGCAGAGTGGCATTTTAACCTGTGGCAGGTCCTAACGATTTTAAAGTTAAGCTTCCCATTTCATGAAATAAGAGATAAAAAGGAAGGAGAACCTCGGTGACCAGTGAATAGGTGTCGATATTCAATGGCATTAAGTTACTACCTGATGCTCATTCCCCTCAAATATTGAGAAAGAGAGAACATATTCTGATGTTCTCACTACATCTGAAATTCCGTAATTGTCATCAATGAAAAAGTTGACATTTCTAACTTGTCATAATTGAATCTCTTTATTATGGATGAATAAATATCTTGTTATTTTATATATGACTGCAGTGGATAATCACACATTCATAGATCTCTTGTTATATAGATTTAACTATGATGACTAATGACTATATCATACATTTTGGTTAGTTCAGGATGTTGAAATTGATGAAGAAGTTGATGTTATAGTTTCAGAATGGATGGGTTACATGCTTCTTTATGAGGTAATAGCGGAAAGACAGACACATTCCTATGCTTCTCTTATAGACATCTATTGAGAAAAATGCTTCTCTTATGTACAAGGCTGACCTGACACCGGGGAGCTCCTACGTCTAGTTTGTCGTGCACATGGTTTTACCTTTTAAATGTATTGTGTGGAAGTCCATGATTTCACTTTTTTGTTATTTACACCACATGGGATATTCTTGTCTTATCCTGCAGAGCATGCTGGGGAGTGTTATCACTGCTAGAGACCGCTGGCTGAAACCTGGAGGTCTTGTTCTTCCATCGCATGCAACGGTAGTCATACTCGATTCCCTAATTTATGTGAACTTGGAAATTTATCTGGGGGTTACCTTATAAAAGAAATAGTTATCTGGGGGTTATCTTCTGTGTGTGTGTGTTATCCTCCTTTTGCTCCCTTTGTTTGAGTGAATGGTGTATTTGTATTATCACAATTTAGGCTCAGATGTTTTCTAGTTGTGTGACGAAGATTCAGATATTCCGTAGTTAAGCGGCAAATCCACAATCTTAGTATCTACTTCATATTTTAATCATAGAAGAAATCACATGCTGATACTTGCAGTGCCGAAGAAGTAATATGAAGCAGTTGTATTTTGAATGGTGATCTATTCATTTAGAATAAGACGAGAGAAGCTCTTGAACAGATTCATATTCTACTGCTACTGCATCTTTCACCTAGAACAAGTCCGAAGGATCTAGACCTTGAGTTCAATAATTGTAAATAGCCTTTGATTTTCCACCACTTAATGATATGAAAGAGTAGAATTTCATTTTAATATCTGTTTCTTCTTTCTACAGCTCTACATGGCTCCTGTGACACATCCAGATCGGTATAGTGAAAGCGTTGATTTCTGGCATAATGTTTATGGGATAGACAGTGAGTATTATATGTTGTAAGACTCATGATTATATCTGTTGGTTCTTCCAGCACAATTCATTACCTTGATGAAGTGATTTCTCTTCAGGATACAAATTAGGATCCACTTTCTTGTGTTTTATTGGTCGAGGATATAAGTATGATGTTTAGCCACTTTATTCAGTTTGACATGTGAAAAGTCTAAGATTTGATTTATGAATAATTAATCATAGCTGTATTTAAAACTTAACTCCTTGGCTCAACCCTCCAGTTATTTTTCTCTTCTCCATTGTTGCTACCCGTCTGGATCCCCATATCAATGAGAATATGCTTAATTTCGCTGAAGGAATTTTTTTTTTCTGATTGAAACAAAAATATACTACTAGTAGCACTGGGTGGCTACATACTTGGCACACATCACTTGCACTAACGTAGGACTTGAGTCATTAAACAGCACTGTGTTACTGTGTGTTTCTGGTAATTTTTCTTGTAGTGTGTTTAACTTATTCTAAATTAATGTCTCCAGACTTCTTACTGGTTTGTACACCATTTTGTTCATTGGATTGTATCATCCTGAGATTATACAGTTGGTTGTTTCATATATTGACCTCTCTTATCCAGTTAAAACGTGAAAGGTGTTATCTTACTGATCTCTCTCGCAGACACACAAAAAAGATAAATGTTATCTATCATGTGCGGAGAGCTGTATAGTAAACATGGACCTTAAACTCTGTGGGTGGGACAAACATACCTAAAAGAACAAAGTTTAGTTGCTAAATGCAAATGTTATTTTGATGATTTATCTTTTACGTGCTTTCTCTTTAGATTCAGTCGGAGTTCCATTTTTTGTAGTGTCTGCGATAATACCGTTAGCAAAGCAGTGCGCATTTGAAGAGCCATCGGTGGAGACAATCACTGTTGAAAATGTTTTGACATGGCCACAAGTGGTTAGTACCATCAAATTCAGTTCTTTTTGGGTTCAAATTGCAATTTGTTGTCTGTGTCAACAACGTCGACTACAACTACGTTTTATCCCAAGTTCTAAAAAAATTATTATCAGTGTCAATCACTTATTTACTTATTGCTCTGAAGATACCTTCCTGGCTTTATGCCTAGTCACTGGGATGTTACATTTTTGTGCATTGTTGTATAAATGATACATTGGCTTGTGGAAGCATCAGTTTTCATCGCCTTCTGCATCGCTATTCAGTTGGAACTGGTCTGTCACATGTTTTTTGTTACTTTGAGTGGTGTGATTCATTATAGTAAAGGTGATCCTGCAATGCATTTTCTCTTTAAAACCAATCTTAAGAGCTGTTTGATTGTTCAGTTGTGACTGTAATAGTCTCCCTTATTCTTTTGTTATTTACAACAACCACAACATACCCAGTGATATCCCACATTCTTTTGTTATTTGTTATCTGATAATTAATTTACTCGTATAGTAATGCCAATTACGTTTTTCGCAATGTGTTAAAGTGATTATTTGATACTCCAATTACTCGTGTACGTCCTCTACCAGCAGAAGGTTGATGTATGTAACTTGTCCATTTGCATGAATAGCATGTCTTTCAGAACTACAAGGTAATGTAAGATTCTTGTGATTGTGAAGAAGGCAAGGGCTCTTGATTGTGGTCGTGCTCTGGAGTCTTCACAGTTATTTTAGCAGACTTAGGGTGTTTGCAATCTCAAGTGCGGTCAGATGTTTTTTATCAAGATCTTCATGAATTAGAATTTAGAATGTTCTAAACTTGTGTGCCTTATGCTCAATTATTTCTTCTGGCTCTTGTATCTTGTGCATTAGTGCAGTTCTCATCGACCTTCCTCTTTGGACTCATTTCCCTTCAACTTAATGACAGGTGAAGCATGTGGACTGTTATACTGTGACAATTCAGGAGCTAGAGTCCATCACAGCCAGATTTAAATTTGAATCGATGATGCGATGTACAACTTCTCGCTTTCTCTCTCTATCTCCGAATAACATTGTCTGAGTGCGCTTGCAAGATTGTCCACTGAGCTCATGACTTTCTTTTATAACATCTATTTCAATATTTATCTTTCTTGTCCCTGTTTGTAATATTGTTGGTGGGAGATGATTCGTGCTTTTCATCTTTTAGTTTGACACTTTGTTCTTTAATGTTCACTAGTGGTCGTATGACCTGATTCTCATTTTTGTTTCAGCACCCTTTCATGGTTTTGCTTTCTGGTTTGATGTGGAGTTTACTGGCCCAACAGTACTTCCTTTGAATAATGGTATGCCGCCCTCATTTATTGAGCCTTCAAATAGTTACATGACGGAAGGCAATCACAGCAAGAAGCGCCCCAATCCTAACGAACTAGTCTTGTCAACTGCACCAGAGGATCCCCCAACACACTGGCAACAGGTTCTATAAATAACCCCCCCCCCCCCCCCCCCAAAAAAAATCTCTGGGTGCTCTCTATATTCTAGTGAATTGATTGGTCAATCTGCAACCAGTTTTGGTATCTGATTTTATGAAATCTACACTAGGAGTTGGACAAAGATACGTTTTTCAAACATACTGAGGCCATAAGAAATATGTTTGCTATAGTAGTGTGAAGCTCGGAGCTTCTGTGCCACCTTTTGTGCTAAAAGATGAAAATGATATCTTTAAATTATCCTTGATAACCATTTGAGACTCCAAAGATAATAGTCAATAGTAAGTCTAGATGTAAATTTTTCTTAACTTTTGGTGCAACATGGCTGATGATGATGTAAATGATACCATGGCTATAATTGATTTGTTATCTGGTTGCACTTGTTGTAATTCTCTGTTCAGGATGTAACTTTTGAGCAAGCATATCCGTATTCGCATTACTTGTCAAAAGAGAAGTCCTTGATAACAGTTTTGCTGTTGACATTCTTTCATCTTGAAGATTACCTGTTAGTTATAAACTAAATCCTTGACACTAGTTCATACATAGAATACCTACATATTTTGATAAACTAATGATGATAATCCTGTTTGGAACAATATTATGGATTTATGGTCATCTCCTACTATTTTATCAGCTCTTCTCTGGAGAAATTGGTGGATGCGCTCATGATTTTTGCATTTTTTGACATGAATTTTGCAGACGTTGGTTTACTTCTATGAACCTTTGGATGTGGAGCAAGATCAGGTTATTGAAGGCTCTCTAACATTGTCGCAAAGCAAAGAAAATGCTCGATTCATGAACATCCATCTTGAATATTCGTATGTTTTGGCCCAAAGCTCAATCAAGTCCACTATCTAGTTTATTTTCAGCTTTTCTGGTATTACCTATAACATTAACTTCCTGTTTGCATTTCTGATTGTGCAGATCTGGTGGACGTTCGTTTGTCAAAGAGTCAGTGATGCGTTAAACCTACATGAAGTCTTTGTCCCTTGTATTTTAGGTAGGGAAATGAAGGTGAGATCAGGGCATTTACACTGCCTTTTAACTTGAAAGCATTGAATGTGACTACTTCATTGCATATTCATGTAGTGTATCATGTGAAAACTTGTAACATGTCTTGGCGAGAATATGGGTCTTTCACTGAGCTGTAATTTGTAGAGTAGATGTGGGGTTGGTATTAGAATTTTTGGAGAAATTAAAACTCATTTGGATATGAAAAAGATAAAAAGATCTAATCATTTTTCTTCAGCCACCAGTGTGACTCTTTTATCTTTTTCTGAGTCTCTTCCAGTTAGTTTCTGGTAATGCCATAGCCATAAGCCTCTTGAAGATTTGCATTTCTCACTCATTCCCGTAATTGGCTGAAGGAACAGAGACTGTTCTTTTAGAATTCCCCTTCTTTGTGTAGCTTGGTACTCTCCATTAAGGTGCATGTTAGAAGTGATAAATTACAATACTTCTGTCACAAAAAAATATGACATGACATTGTGCAAGTGAACTATCTAAAAAGAACTTATATCTAAGATCAACAACAACAATATACTTTGTGTAATCCCATGAAAAGGGTAGAGTGTACGCGGACTTTATAGGTTGTTTTCGGTCAGGATAAAGCAAAAATAAAGTAGGTCAAAGAGGAAAAAGAAGCAGTAACTACAATAAAATAGTATGCTAAGCGAATAACAAGAGATTGTAAATAGTAACAGAAATCGAAAGATAATAGAAGTACTACGACTACTAGTAAAGAAGGATAAGCGAGACAATGCTCTATTATCTACTAGCTTTCTACCCTAATTTATGTCCCCTATAATCTCCTATCTAAGGTCATGCCCTTGGTAAGCTACAACTTCTTCGACTTACCTCTCCTGAAGTCATCCACATCGTTCTGTATCAAATGAGCTGTTGACCGAACGAATAAATACTTTTTCCCAAAAAAGGGGTCTCATCCAACTTGTATGTCCCCTACAACCTCCTATTTAAGGTCATGCCCTTGGTAAGCTACAACTTCTTACCTCTCCTGAAGCCATCCACATCTATCAAATGAGTTGCTGACCGAACGAAAAAATACTTTTTCCCAAAAAAGGGATCTCATCCAACTTGTATGGCACCTCCATTTCACTTAATTATACATGCCTCTTTATCTGCATGAATAAATGGTGAAACAACTTTATTTTGCAAGGCTTTTGCCACCAATAGGGCCAGCCATATATATGACCTAAAGATATGCCATGTTCTCTAATTATTATTTTTGCTTGTTCATAACTCATACATATCCTGCAATTTTCACGCCTTTGACTGCCACAATCATTGTATATTTCTTAATTAATAGAAAGAAAAGGAAAATGATATAGCTTCTATTGTCATTAGGTTATAATTTTGTACATTGGTTAAGATTACTATCAATTCCTAATGGTACAACGTTTTTATCCCAAGAGAAAGTACAATTTTATTTCTCTCTTAATTGACGTTAAAATATTTTTGGAGGTTGTTCAATCTTTAAGAATCGTTTTTACTAATTTGATGATTTATCACTTCCACAAAAATAGAAAGAGTTTGAAGTATCTACTTTCAACGGAGATCTTATAGATTTTACAAATTTATAGAGGAAAATACTCTATGCCATGAAATTAAATCTGAGCTGGTTGAAAGCAATGAATTGAAATTTCGTAAGTGTCAAGATCACATTCTATGAGAAAAAAGCCTATAGAATTAACCTTAATATTTTACTGAGCTCTGCAATTTTCAGCCTAAAAATGCACTTTAACGTGAGACAGAGAGAAATAGATAGACATATGAAGGGACAGAGGGGTCGATGAATATGATATTTGATTTGACAAAAGATTTCTAACTCTTGTTACTCTTTTTAGATTATTTCCCCCCCTTTTTCTGTATCTAGTTATAGACAGTCCACTGTTTCACGTCAAAGTGATAAAAGAGAACTCGTATTTTAAGTCAAAATACCTTAATTAGAAGAAATAAAAAACATCATATAAACAATTATAATAGGTGACAACTTGCAAATTTGAGTTCATTAATCAAAATGTTGAAATTGTTTCGTGTTATCACGAGGATCAAGTTTAAATTATCAACCCTTGTCGTTATCAGCTACATAGTCATAGTAGGACTTGAGCATTCGTGCATGACAAAGTTCAATGTATAATATGGTCAAAATATTTATATTTGGGTATAAATTTCAATATCGACCCCTCCATATTTGTTTGGAACATATTGGAATTTCATAAAAATGTAATATTTAAAAACACAAACTTGAAGGAAAACAATGGTTTGAATCTTTAGATATGACTAACAATATCATGATATAAAATGGTTCTAGGGAAAATTACGTTAGAGCCAAAAGTTCTTGTCTGTATTAACGTGTTACAAACATTTGAAGATTAATTTTGTAATTTAGTGATTAAAGAGCAAATCCACAATGAAATATCAAAGGGACGGCCACTTTGAGTTGTGGGGACTTAAAACTCTTATCATGAGTTACTAAAATAAATTGAAAAACTAAATAGTTAAGGAAAAAATGATGAATAATGCACCTTTATAAAAAAGAAGTCGAGGCTTGATCATCATCTCTTTTATGCATAATTGGTCCCTCCACTCTTCCAAAATAAAGCACAAAAAATAGTTAATATAAACTTCCAATGATTTTTTAGCATAGTCTTCATATTTCATGATAAATCGGAGACATACGACCACGATCCTAAATTAACTAGCATCTAAGAATAACGTTGTTTGTTTTGCTATGCCATATAATTTGAAGGGGAGGGGATATTTCGGTGCATATAAAGCTGATATATTAGCACAATATCATAAACTAAGTTATTAGTTGGGTAACAATTTGATATCTTGTGGATGATGAAACTCATTATTCTATATGTTATGCTTTAGTTGCATTGGGAAGGGTTAGCTAGCAAAAGCTTCATACTTTTAAGTATTTCACGAAAAGTGCACAATAATATAATTCCATTATCTTAAATGGTCAAACCTCTTTAAAATAGTCTCGTCTGTTTGAATTTTTTTTTGTCAATTACAGTAATTAATATATCTGTAATAATACTTAACATTAGAATTTCACAAATTTTTATGTTATAGGATAGACAAAAAGATCATTTTCTCATATTTTTATGTTATAACAGATTAAAAAATATTTAAATTTAAACTTGCAAAAGATATTCATATGTCACTAATTAAGAATTTAAAAATCTAATATAATATTAATAAATTCATAATTAGCTGTTCGTAGAAAGTTTTAAAATCTAAAGGCATATATTTTAAAACTAATCAAAATATAAATTCTTTCAAGTTTGATAAAAGAATTTATAATTTAGTTTGTTTTAGTAGATACAACAATAACAACAATAGAATACAGTGTAATCTAAGGCTGGCCAGTGGGCCGGGACGGCCCGACCTCGAGTAAAAAAAAACGGTAGCGGGACGACACAATGTCTCGTCCCGCCCGTCCCGAGCCCGCCCCAGGCCCGCCAAACCCGAGCCCGCCCCCCGATCCCGCCCGAAAGCCCCCCTTTGCAAATGTAACCGTTGCACCAACGACCAATTTAGATTTTGGCCGTTGGGTAACGGCCATTTTTTGCCTCCCCCAACCCCCCTACCCCTTAATATTTATTTTTAATCCATAAGTTATTATATTTACACTTTAACCCAATTTTCAACTATAAATAACTCATTTTCTCTTCATATTTCTCACAAATCTTCCTACAATCTCTCTAATCTCTCAATATATCTCTCTACAAGTCTACATTGTTTACTAAATATTCAATTTTATTTATTCATTTGGGAATTGGGAGTGAAGTTGGCAACTAGCTTGAGGATCTTCCATCGAGCAAAGTTTCAATTTTCAACCTCTCGATTACACGTCGACGTTACGTCGACGTTTGGTACATTCGTTCCTTCATTAAATTATTATTGTCTGTTTATTTTATTTAGTGCACTTAATTTTATTGTCTTTAATTATTTATTATCATAATTAAAATGAAAGGATTAAGAGGTATGTTTAAGGGTAAGGGTGCTTCTTCTAGTAGGGGCGGCAACCAGGGCAATGGTACTTCTTCTAGTCATCTTATTCCTACACAGGATGATTTTGTTGATACTTAACATTTTCCTACAATACCATTAGATTTAGACGAGGAGCTATTTTCTGGAACTCAAGAAGACTTTAATTTAGACGATGATCTAGATGATACACCCACTAATGTTGATGACAACACACTCACTAGTGCACCTTCAACTGAAATGCCTCCTATTCCCCCTAGTATGAGACGAGGTCCAGCAAAACGACCATTAAAATCAGATGCATGGACATTTTTTGATAGGGACGTAGAGAATCAAGTAGCTATATGTAAAATTTGTAAAAATGTTTTAAAATTTAAAACTGGAAAAGGTCACTGTGGGACGGGGGGTTTAATTAGACACGTAGTAAGTGTTCATCCAGCTAGGTATGTCCAATACCAGGCTTCAAAATCGGGTGCGCAAACGCCCGCTCCATCGGGACAAGGTTCACATACTGATACTTTCCCGGACCAAGTACAGGGTCAAATTAACCCTATGACGGGGGGAATTGTAGGCCCTAAATACAATAAACATAGAGATAGGGAAGCAATATCAAAATTAGTTGATGTGGAGGGTTTGCCTTTTTCATTTCATTCATCTCCCGGTTTTATTCATTACATTAGAGATATATATAATCCTGCTTTTAACGGTTTTCCTAGATCAATTGTTAAGAGAGATGTATTTAAATTCGCACATGAATATCAACAATATTTACGTTATTCATTATATCATTTTAATGGCAAAGTATCTATCACGTCTGATATAGGTTGTAGTACTAACGACCATGATTATTTAACGATAACTTGTCATTGGATAGATTATAAATGGTCTATGCAAAAACGTATCTTAGCGTATAGATATATAGATGATAGGCACACTGGTACTTTTATTGCAGATAATATTTATCAAGTGTGCCATTATTATGGAATAACCGATAAAATTATGACTATTACATTAGATAACGCTTTTTCTAACAATTACGCTATTACAATTTTAAAAAATAGTTTAACTCCATCTTTTTCAGATCATTTTCATATAAAATGATCGTGTCATATATATAACTTAATTGTAAATGATGGTCCATCACTTTTTCAAGACATTCTTAGTAAAATACAATTTGCTATAAACTTTATTTTTAAAAGTAATAGAGTACAACGAAGAAAAGAATATAAAAAAATTTGTCGCGATTGTGCACTACCTTATAGAAAAATTCCAGAAGAAATATCCACTAGGTGGAATTCTTTATACGAGCAACTACTTGTTGCTTATGACTATAGAAAACCTATAACTTTATTTCTTAACTCTCATAATCAAAATCCAACTGATATGGTTGTAGATAGTGATTGGGTAAAAATTTCCGAACTTATTGTATTTTTAGAGAAATTTTTTCAAGCAACAAAAGAATTTTCCGGTATATATTATCCTACTATTTCAACTATGTTGTTTTATATAACTCTAATATTTTTATTACTTAGTGAATATATGAAAAAACCAGCTTATATGGCAATTATTAAAAAATGTTTATCAAAATAAAAAAATATTTTATTCCTATTCCCACTATTTATATTATTGGTGTTGTATTAAATCCGACTATTAAAATAGACGGTACTAAATCACTAATTGAAACTATTTACGATTGTATAGATGTACTACCACCTCCAAGTCCCAAAAATTTAAATCACCCACCACCTATTGAACACACTAAAGAAGAAGTGTTGTCTAGCGTAGAAGACCAATGCAAAAAAATATATAGGTTTTATCAACAAGAAAATGCTAGTAACTTACCGGCTTCCATACCATCTTCTTCATCTTCAACACAACCTCACAAAACACATGTTTCTGCGGCTAGTATTGAAAGCCTCAGAAATAGAATGTGCGGCCGTACCGCTACTAACCAAATTAGCGAGTTGGATATTTTTGTTTTGCAGGGTTCTGTACCGTATCAAGAAGTTATCAATGAAGATGGACATGAAGACTTGCTGAAATACTGGAGGGGGAATGAGAAGACATTTCCGACACTTTCAATGATGGCCCGAGATGTTTTGAACATTCAAGCGCCATCAACTGCGTCTAAAAGTGCTTTTTCTGTCGGTAGATATCAAATAGGAGACCACAGACACTCATTAGCCGGAGACAGCTTGGAAATTGCAGTATTATTCAGAGATTGGATACGAGCGGAACGGCGAATGTGCGGTCAACCGGAGATCAACGAAGAAGAAGACGAAAACTACAACGAAATCTTATTCGAATGTAGTAGAAGCGACCTGGATCAATTTGACCAACAAATACCAATTCCAACCGAAGAACCACAGGAAATTATCAAGCAATTAGAACATGTTTTTTGAGAATGTAATTTTTTTAATTGCAATTTTATTATGTAATTTGCAACTTTTGGACAACACCACAAAGTTGCAATTTAGATTTTAGACAATTGTATTTGTATTACAAAAAAATCATGTCTATTAAATAATATAAGAAGCACAAAAACAGGCTTGAGATGTTTTTATTACACTATCTTGTCTTGTTTATTGAGTTTTTTTTATACATATGTTATTAAAAAAAAAGGAAAACACCCGCCGGAACCCGCCACGATCCCGACCCCGCCCCGATTCCGACGGGATCAGGATCAGGACGGGACTGGAGCAAGTCCCGCCAAACCCGACCCCGCCAGACCCGACCCCACCCCCTTCGCCCATCCCGTCCCGCCCCGCCCCGACCCCGCCAGACCCGAGTCCGGCCCACTGGCCAGGCCTAGTGTAATCTCACAAGTATGAAGGGTAGGATATACATAAACTTTACCCCTATCCTTGTGAGATAAAGAAGCTGTTTCCGTTAGATTTTAGTTTGTTTAGTAGATCTTAATCTTTTAATGACGCTATATAATAATTAAATTAATGAAGATTTTGATCCAACTATTTAAATAAAAAGGTATTCAATAGTCTTCCTTTGAATGCAACTAAAGAGTTTAACAATTGAATATAGCAGTTGTAACTTGACGTTACCTATAGACGTTATTCAAGTTATATCTCCAATAAAATAAAACTATTAAATTATTTTTTGGTCACTATATTATAAAATAATAAATATAATTAAGTGTATCGTTATAATAATGAGGGTTGTTATAGATTTAAAAAAAACTGTTGTAGATGAAAAGTTAGAGAAGTAATTATCTTTCAAATTCATATACTAGTACTTTGAATAGGTAATACTACTATATTTAACCTTAAGCTATTTGGGATCTGTTGTCGTGTGCTTATTTTATTTTTTTCACTTTTAAAGAATACTTAAACGTGTGTGGAGAATCTCTCGTTGAAAATTTATTAATATGAAATTAAGTTTATCCCATTATTTATTATTTATGACTCGAACAATTGGGGCCTCGCACGTCGGAAATATCATTTTCACACAAGTGCACACGTAGTGCCAAGTATCGCAATTTCATTAGTGAAAGAGAAGAGATTGGTACGTAAGTGGAACGTTTGAGACATACAATGATGGACGGTTATTGGCCGAATGACAAGTATTCCACGTAGGTAAATGAAGGAAGAAGTGTAAGATGAAACGAGTCGGAAGTCGCCGCGAAGGGCCGCGGCGCAGCCCCGTCGGAGCAGAGGCGCCGGAGCGCCGCGGCGCTAATTGGGTGTTCAGTCATTGGAGTCGCGACGCTTTGGAGGCAGAATGCTGCGACGGAAAGATGAAAAGTTCTGACTTTTGGGCTGGTTTTGGAGCATTGAATCTCCATTATTTGGCACATGAATTCAGCTATTATTTGGTTGAATGTAACCCCTCAATAAGTGTCATTACATGGCTATTGAAGACCATTAGTTGGCTAGTTGAGGGGTCATCTCATTATACTATAAATTGAGGCATTTGGCTTAATTGTTCAACACTTACAGAATTTTCTGAAATCTTCTTCTCCCTCTCCTGCACGTTTACTATATTCAAAGTTCTTCAAGAGTAACACTTGAGTTTTCTTTGCTCATTTGTTAAGTTGTTGTTGTATCTTGGGACACTATTTCCCTACAATGTAAAAGAATATATATGGGGCAATCATGTCTTAAAGACAGAGTGTCATCACCAGACTCAGCAAATCAGAAGGAGTTTGTAACGTTCTTGATTCCAGTTTGTTGTAATCTTTAGTTTATCCTTTCTAGCAATTTGTAATATTTACTTACTTCCCGTTTCCTGCAATTGTTGTAACCCACAATTTTAAGACAAGATTGTTGTAAGTGCTTAGAAAGATGACGGGAAGAGAACAACTCGCTTATGATTCTGCTGCTGCTACTACTCAAGGCAACTTTTCTGCCTTCCCCACTGCTCAAGGCACACCCAATGCCTTTCCGGTTGCTCAAGGGAACGTTATTGTTCCTCCACCCTCCCGTTTTCACAATGAACGGCCAGAGAAGTTTATGGGCTCCAACTTCAAGAGATGGCAACATAAGATGTTGTTTTATTTGACTGTTATGGGAATGACTCGTTTCCTAACAAAATATCCTCCACTAGCTGGAGATGAAGTGAACCCTCAGCCTAATGAAACGGCTGGAGGGGGCCAAGGTATCCATGTCGTCAATGGCATGAAGATGGTTCTTGATGCTTGGAGTCATAGTGACTTCATGTGTAAGAACTATATTTTGAACTATCTGTCAGACCCACTCTACACGGTGTATTGCGCCGTAGGCACCGCCAATGAGTTATGAGAAAAGCTGCATAAGAAGTACAACGCACAAGATACTGGGAAAAGCTGCATAAGAAGTACAACGCACAAGATGCTTGGAGTCATAGTGACTTCATTTATCATAAAGTTTACACATTGATTCTACTCTCTCCAGATTATTAAATCTTTTCGTGTTTATGATTTTCATTTATCATAAAGTTTACACATTGATTCTACTCTCTCCAAATATGTTAGATGGTGACCTTATTGGTTTCCAACAAATATTTATAATTTTCAATGCCCTATATGAATAATCATGTATGTTCTGTTTGATAAGCTTTGACAACAAGTAGACTATCTGTTTTCACTTCTAATTCTTTATATCTTATTTCTTCGCTAATTTCATGCATTGTTTGATGTTCTATAGCTATGTGAATATATATAACTATTGGGTGTGTATATGTATAGAACATCGAGGATTGTAGTAAAGTGGTAAATACTTTTTTATCTCTATATCGAAATTTGAGATTGAACCCCTGAGTCTTGATCCAAATTCAAAATTAATTAGATCGCAATGCAAGTAACTGACACTAAATGAAAAGTCGAGAAAAAATATTTTATACATAGAAGCTACGAAACACATAAATGAAACCTCAGCATTCAATTATTTCTCTCACCCTCTAAAAATGGGCCAAAAGTCTCTTCTCCACACACCCCTCCTATACCCTTTCTCAAACCTTTTGTTTTTCTCTTGTTCACATCCCATAACCCTTTAAAAAAATAAAACCTCTCAACTTCCCTCTCACCACACCACTTCCCACACCTCCCAATATATAAACTAATAGAATATTATCCGAATATTCTTTTATTAATTGTATATCTCTTAGTTTATGTAAAATTATATTTCTATTTTAATTAGATCTCCTATTTTAGGTAGAATTACATTTCATATTGTAATTAGGTTTATTAGTTACCTAGTTTAAATATTCTTGTACTACTATATATATTGTACATTACTGATGAATACAATCAAAGAGCATATTCCTTTATGGTATCAGTAGCCTAAAAGTACCTCCACCGTCGCCAACCATAGATCTCGGTTGTCACCCCCACAAAACGCTAGTGTTTTTTTCAGCCATTCTTTCTCCCTTCTCCTAAATTTCATCTTCCATGGCTGACAAAATCAAATTTCATCTCGCACTTGCAGTAAACAACATAAAAAACTCCATCCCTATCACCCTTGAGATGAAAAATGATCAATACTCTTCATGGGCGGAGCTTTTTAAGATCCATTGTCGTGGTTATGAAGTTATCGACCACAACATCCCTCCTACACCAAAGTCCATAGACCTACCCTATGCTTTGACTTCTGATGATGCACTCTGGTCTTGTTTGGACGCAGTCGTCCTCCAGTGGATATATGACACTATCTCTAATGATCTGTTGCACACCATCATTGAGACCGATGCCACTGCCCGCTAAATCGGAGAACCAGTTTGGATTCATGCCGGGGCGTTCGACTACAAAAGCCATTCATCGTATTGGAGGTTGGTAGAGTAGTATAGGGAGAGGAAGAGGGACTTACATATGGTTTGTATCGACCTCGAGAAGGCATATAACAAAGTCCATAGGGAGGTTCTATGGAGATGTTTAGAGGTTAGAGGTGTACCTGTGGCGTACACTAGGGAGATCAAGGATATGTATGATGGAGCCAAGACAAGGGTACGGACAGTAGGAGGAGACTCGGAGCACTTTCCAGTGATGATGGGGTTGCAATAGGGATCAACTCTTAGCCCATTCTTATTTGCCTTGGTGATAGATGGGTTGACACGAAAAATTCAAGGGGAGGTGCTATGGTGTATGTTATTCGCAGATGACATAGTCCTGATTGATGGGACTCGCAGCGGAATGCTAAGCTGGAGGTTTGGAGACAGACTTTGGAGTCTAAAGGGTTCATACTAAGTAGGACCAAGACGGAATACTTGGAGTGCAAGTTCTGTACCACGAGCGACCATGAGACAAGCGTGGAGGTGAGGCTGAGTACACATGTCATTCTAAAGAAAGAAAGTTTCAAGTATCTCAGATCTATTATAAAAGAGAATGAAGAGATTGATGATGATGTCACACATCGTATTGATACAGGGTGAATGAAATGAAGGCTCGCATCTGGAGTCTTGTGCGATAAAAAAGTGTCACCAAAACTTAAAGAAAAGTTCTATAGGTTGGTGGTTAGACCGACTATGTTTTATGGGGCGGAGTGTTGGTCAGTCATGACTTCGCACATCCAAAAAATGAAAGTTGCGGAGATGAGGATACTGAGATGGATATGTGAGCATACAAGGAGGGATATAATTAGAAATTGTGATATCTAGGACAGAGTGGGAGTGGCCTCGGTGGAGGATAAGATGCGGGAAGCGAGGTTGAGATTGTTCGGGCATGTGTAGAGGAGAGGCAAAAATGCCCCAGTGCGGAGGTGTGAGAGGTTGGATATGGACGAGTTCATAAGGGGTAGAGGTAGGCCGAACAAGTATTAGGAAGAGGTGATTAGACATGATATGGCGCAGGTGCAATTTGCTGAGGACATGACCTTGGATAGGGGGTTATGGAGGACACGGATTAGGTAGAAGGGTAGTAGGTAGTTGAGCGTAGTCCTACTTACACTTACATACTGGTAGTTGTAGTGTTATTATTGTAGCCCTGCTTAGCCTATCATACTAGTAGGCGCAATATTATTTTATAGTTCCATGTTCTTTGGTTTCTATTGTTGTATGTTCTTTCGTGTACTTTGTTTATCCTATTTACCTGCGTTAGTTACTGCTTCGTTTTTTAGAATGCTTTATCATGGCGTATTCGCTTTTGTTACTCTCATTTTGATACTGCTTTAAATTTCTTGTCCGGGTCTGACCATTTCTCTTGCTTTTTCTTGTGCTTATGCTTTTTCTTGAGCCGAGGGTCTTTCGGAAATAGCATCTCTACTTACTAAGGTAGATGTAAGGTCCGCGTACACTCTACCCTCCACAGACCCCCACATTGTGGGATTTCACTAGGTATGTTGTTGTTTGTTTGTTGTAAATTTAACTTTCACTTAATTAAAATATATATTCTTTTAATTCCTTTATATAGAAAATATGTGATATTTAGACTATTTTTAAAAGTATATTACCATCAAATATAGAGTAGTAGTATAAACTTAACCTAACATGTCGATAATTGAAACGGGTTTGCACTTAAGAATTCATTAAATTTGTGAAGATTTAAAGTTGGAGGGATAAAAAATATACATATATAAATTAATTGAAGGTTAAGATGTGCTTAACCATAATTACAAAGATTAAAATCAGAATTCGTTGATATTTGAGAGACTAACAATGTTAATTTCTCTATTTACACACACATATACTCAAAACTCTAAAATAGACAAAAGGCTATGTTTTATTTACCCCTCTCCACAGGAGTTCCCCTTTTTGGTCTCTTGGTGACTCAAAACAATCTTCGAATTGGAGATGGAGGGTGCTTACCATCTGAGCAACCGTGTCTCGCCAACAAAAAGCTATGTAGAAATACCATTTGAGATTCATTAATCTCTTTTTTTCCTTCATACACAAAGAATGAGAGAAATATATATACAGAATACTAACAGAGTGACATAGACAAGACAGGAAAAGATTGAAAAGGTGCAAATGTTCAAATGATGAGAAGAGGGGAGCCACCACCTTGGTGGACATGTGAAACTAATCACTAGCTAGGAGTTTTGGTCTAACTTTGTTACAGCCGAAGTTGGAAGTTTGTAATTTAACCAATCACATTTTGTAAAGGTGTTTGCTTTTTCACTCTTTTGCAGAATTGACATTGCATTAATGCTTACATACTATATCTCTTTACCTTGTGGTGTTTGCAAACTCTATTCTTAGTTACGAAAGTGTAGTTCGATATATAAAACATTCCGCAGTTTTATAGAATTTGAAGAAGGATTGCACTCTAGGAGTGTTGTAGGTAATTTACTTTAACATAAGCATCAACTATTGATTTTACGGTTGGAACTCCTGAGTTATAAATCACATGAAGACTTTACCATTATTTCAAAAGCACCCCCTTCAAATTCTTTTCTACTCATAACAAGATAATTTTTTATATGAAAATGAAAAATTTAGAGTACATGTTGCTATACATATAAGGGTGTGTCGTAGTGATCAATAAAGTTTGATAAATTTCAATACTTAGAAGGTGTTTTGATTGACTTTTTAAAAGTGATTTATAAGCTAAATATCATAAGTTGGTCCTATCCAATTTTTGGCTTTTGACTTTTTTTTTTACCCTTTTAGCCTAAAATTAAGTGCTTAAAAGCACTTTTTATCTCATCCGAACACCTCAAAAAGTAAAAAAGAGTTTCAAAGCCAAAAACTAATTAAAATAAGTCAATCCAAACACCCTCTTATATTGGTGGAAAATATCAAGTACCTCTATTGAAATAGACGAGATGCATATAAGTTGATTCAAACACCATCATTATAAGAAAAACACATACATTGAGGTCAATTGAACAAGGATATTATATATGTAGCATATTACTGTTGGACCACATGAACCCTCCCTATCTTCTCTCTAATTCAAGAATTTGCAACTACAAGGGTGTGTCTTAGTGGTCAATAAAGTTAAACAAAAATTATAAAAAATATGATCCGATTCCTCGTAAACAAAAAGAAAAAAAAATAGGCGAGATATATAGTCCCCGAACATAGCTGAATGACAAAGGAGAGAAACTTAAAATCCAGCTGGAGGCCTGAAGCGTGGATTCGAACCCTGGTGGGAGCAATTTGTTCTCTTCTGGAATAGGACCTTGTAGGTGATATCAGTTCTCAAACTCTTGTCATTCAGGCACATCCCGCGATTTACTAATAGTAGTGTTATCTTCAGAAATAGTATGACATAAGCCGAAAAGCTGGATATAAAAAAAAAATAGGCGAGATATGCAAGTTGATGTATACATCACCGTTATTAGAAAAACACATACATTAAGGTCAATTCAACAAGGATCTTCCCTATCTTTTCTCTACGACCCACGAATTTTGAAATTAAGCCATGATGAGACCCCACAAAACTCAACCTAATTTCTTCATGAAATTGATGAAAAGAAAGGAATGAATAGCCTGTCTTTGCTCAGATATTAGGATCGATAAGGGGATATACACTTTACCACAAAGAAAGTAGGAATATATTTTTGTACTAATGTAACCTTAATTTGTTTGGAAATTATTCGAACTATTTTTTCAGGAATTGCAAAGGTGCAAAGTGAAAGACGAAATGCTAACATTGTATAAAGAGCAAGCAGCTTTATTTCTCTTCTTTTACTTTTTTCCTTTGTTTTAAAAAATATACTTTATTAATTCTTCCTGATTTAGACTTTAGAGTAAAGGTTCTGACTGCTGTACCTAGGTGTCAAAATGAGAGCGATGAGCTGTAAAAATATTACAGCTAAAAATATTAACTAGCTCAAATATTAAAATTTTACGGGATATTTTATTTGAACACCGTTATATAACATGTACCTAGTTTTAAAAAAAATTGCACATCTAACTTTGAAAAAACTTCAAACATGCCGAGTTTGAAATTTCATATGGCTAAAGTTCAGATAAAAATAATTGAAGTACAGATAAAAAATAATTAAATTCAACTACATATGGCTAAAATTCAGACAAACATAAGGCTGAACTTTATTCATATAAAACTTCAAACACCGCATATGTAAAGTTATTCTGAAGTGGGAGATTTGTTATTTTCTATGTATTGCGGGTATATATGGCTTAATGGTGATCCAAAAATTGAGCATCTATGCACTTCGGCCAAAGTTACTTTAGTTTGAGTTGGGTCAAGACTAGCTAAACAATGAGCGATGTGAAAAATGATTACTAGTATTACTTTAGATTGAAAATGTCAATGTGGTCGAGTTCAACTCGTGATCAGCTCAATAAAGCTAAGTTGAATTTGGTTTCTAGAATAACCAAACCGAGCTTAAAAAAACAAGTACAAATGGCACCAGGTAACCAACTTTAAGGTCACTATTTAAAATATACTCCATCCATCTCAATTTAGGTGTCTTACTTTTCTTTTTGATCTGTTGCAAAAAGAGTGTCTCTTTCTATATTTAGTAAGTTTTTTAATTCTAATACAAGTTTAAGACCACAAGACTTAAAAGACCACACACATCTTTAATTTAATATCACAAGATTAAAAAATCTCCCTTTATTTTTTAAACTCCGTATCAAGTCAAACTAAGACAGTTAAATTAAAATGGAGTGTTCAAGCCGCTCCTGCACTTCCTTGTTCAGACCTTCACGTATGAAGTTTTGAACGGCCGGGACTTAACTTCAAATCCCGAAGCTTGAAACTTCGGTTTGAAGTTGGTTAGATAGATATTGATTTTTAGGTGGTTAAATTTTAAATAAAAACTTTGTAAATTTAAACTGTATTTTATATAGCTTTGTAAAATCAGCTATTTTTGCACTTCGCTCCAAAATCATACCAAAGAAGAAACTGCGCGGTTTTCCCTTCAAATGAGCTAGTCTTTAATTTTTTTTCTTCAAATAAGCTGATCTTTAATTTTTTGTCCCTTGCAACAAAACTTATGCCTAGTTCTTTTAGAAATTGAAGTCATGTGGAATATAACTTGTTAAGTATTACGATGTAAGATATAAAGTTATGCCCCGCAAATGTTTTATTTGTTACCAGGAATAAAAATTAAAGACCAGCACAAAATGGGAAAACGTACAGATAAGTAGAGTGTTAAAAGGCTTATATTCATATTGGGCTAGAACCGAACTGAAAAAGGCCCTACAGTTGGCCCATAAAGCATTAATGATCAAATTTAGGCCCAAGCATTTACTGCAAATCGGAAAACAAGATAAGCAAAAGTCTATATAGAAAATGCTTCTGCTTTCACTGAAATTTGTAACCGAAGAAGAAGAAGACTCATAAAAATATCGAATCGGAGCTCCGGCAACCGATCGGGTTTGGTCCATAAATCATTATGATTTCTATTTGCATTCTTTTTGTTGATTTTTCCAATACTTGTTGCATTGTTAAATAATTGATTCTCTCAATTTTCTCCATATATATATATATATAGTTAGTTAGTTAGTTAGTTAGTTAGTTAGGGTTTGTAAGCCTTAACAAATATCTGTTAAATCATATTCGTTCAATTTAATGTTCCTTGTGTTAAAACACGGGATAATCTATTATATCATGTTATTGGATTGTATTTGGGAAATGTTTATTAGGTTTAGTGGTAAAAGGAATAGGATCAATTTTTATTTTGGTTATATAGACTTGTATGTTTGTTTAGGGATAATAAATTACCTTAAAAGAAAAACTACTTAGTATTGGAATAAAATGGAAAAAATACTAGGTGATTTCTTCACATTTGTCTAAGCTTTGATGGACAGAGTTAGCTGGTACTTGTATTGTGGGTGGGAGGTAGCAGTTACCCCGTGAAATTAGTCGATGTGTGCATAAGCTATCCCGGCCACCAGGGCTATTAAAATAAATAGGACCTATAGTGGATGAAATGACAAGGTCATTTGAGATGGTTTTGCAATATCCTATGTTGACCTCCCTGATACACGGGTTGTAGGTTCGGCATTATGATGATTGAAGGTGCTAATAGGGATGAGATAAACCTAAAATTATACGAAAGAATGTCGTCTCTGAAGACCTAAAACTGCTCATAATTAATGCAGATATAGCTAAGGTGGTTCTATAACGTAAGTGAAAGATCTATGTAGCGACCAAATACTCGAGATTAAGGCTTAGTCACTTGTTGTTTTAGCTATGTTAGCTCCAATATTAAAGTTTTAATCTGGTTAGAGACTTATATCTGTAGGGGTAAATGTAGATTTAGAGAACTTCTAGGCTTAGAAAATGTTTAAATTGCCTGATGAGATAAATTATTTGGCATTTGGATGAAACCAGTTCAACTAGAGGGAGATGAACACATAGAATTCATACTTTGGAATCGCAGCGTAGTTGATTGTTGATTGATATTGGAATGAATAGACCATAATAGAACGGAATGGATACAAAGAGGACTTATACAATGGACCACAACTATATTTGGATTACGGCATAATAGATTAATTGACATATGGTTTCATCTGTTAGCGTTCTCTGCTACTATGTGACTAGTTGGTGGTGAAAAAGTTCTTTCCTAGTATTTTGAAACCTAAACTACATACATATATAGGGTCTTGCTAACCTACTACACGAGTATAGGTAGCACCCTCCCCAGTTTTTGACTTAAATGCCCCTGCCACCTCATAAAATATTGAACTTTTTTGGGCTTCTTGTCTTTCACCATGTTCCTATTTTTTCTTCCCTCCTCCTGCATCACCCAAACTCCATTCACAGTAGAATATCCGGAGGGAACAAGCAGCCATGGTTCGCTCTGAAATTCCACGGGTCCTTTTCTGCATCTTTTCTTTTCATTTGTACGATCACTTTCTATCTGTTCTTGCCTTTCGATCTATGGACTAAAGATTTGTGGCTTCCAGTGAACTGAATTTTACGATTGGATTATGCATTTCTCTTAAATGATTGAACAAAAGAAGTACTTAAATAGGAGAAAATCTTTATCTTTGTGGATCCTGGATAAAATCTTTATCTTCGTGAATCCTGGTTGCTCATTGTTCATGATTTGGACTGAACTAAGAAATAGCAAATAGCTAGCGTATTTCAAACTCTTTTCTTTTGATGGTTTAGCCGTAAAAAAAACATAGGTTTTAGCAGTTACTGATCTGACTAAGAAGCAGAAAGAAATGAAGCTACAGATCTGGAAAATAAAAACTAGGGCAGACCGAATGACTATGAAATTACGTCGATACTTCCACATATTATGGGTAACGTAGGAGACATCTCTATTTTCCCCCCGGGGAATCTTTAGAATTCCTACTGCTTAACTTTCAATTCTTTTTAGGTGAATTTTGAAAATAAGGGTGAAAGACAACATCTCAAAAAAAAAAGTCCAATATTTAATGAGGTGGTAGGGCCATTTAAGGAAATCAAAAAATTGAGAGTGTGTTAACCTACAACAGTCATGTAGTAGGTTATCAACCCCCCCCCCCCAACCACTACACACACAGGCATATATATAAGTATTACTTATAAAGAAAAAGTGAAAGGCTATAGAAGATGTACAATTTTATCTCAATGGACATATCATGTACCTTTGGTGTGCAATGCCTCTTATGTTTGATGGAATGAAATGAAAAGCAGTCAAGTAGGTCACATGCCACGGTTGTCCTGAAAGGTCTAGGAATTTCTAGACACAAGGCAGGCATCAAAAGGCAGTTTCGTTTTTTTTAAGTAAGAGAAAAGCCTGTTTAGTTGACTATCACCAGGCTCCCAGCTGGTACACCCTGGGGGAAATGGTAAATTTTGTGTGCGTTCTTGAATACTTTCTTTACACTGTAAGAATCTAGGATTTTACTTCATTTCATGGTGTATAACAAATATCATCTTAATTTGCGTAATATTGCTCTAGCACTTGCCAAAAGGACCTAATGAATATGTTGTTCTTACTCTTCAAAAATATCGCTGATTGCATGTCGAGTCCTCCTAAAGTAGTGCATGACATCATTGTTTGAGAGTCCGAGCAACATAGACTATTGATACTTCATCTTTTCTCTATTCTGGTCGCGTGATGAGTCAGTCTGTCTTATCTCAATTGTGGCACAATTTGCCTAGTGGACACTGGACAAAGGATTCTTTTTTTTGGTTCTTCTTGGGGTTGGGGTTGGGGTTGGGAGTGTTTGTGCCCAGATCTTGAGGAGATATTTTATTTGTATACTAAGTTTTGAGTTCATATCTTTGATGCACTCTGTAATCTCCAGATATTGCAGATATTTGAGTGACCATGGCTGAGATGGATCTTCCTATGATGATCAATAACGTACCATCCCTGATTGAACAATTGGGGAAGGCATTGAATGATCTTGCATCTCATGAAGATGCCTCCATAGAAAAGGATTTAATCAAGGATATTGAAGGACACTTCCGTAATCTGGAGGCTTCAGTAGTGAACAAGTCTTTGGAACTGGAAATTAGAGAGAAGGCCTTTAAGGAACAAGAATCTGATGCTCATCTGCTGATTGCTTCACGAGAGGCAGATATCACTGCCAGGGAACAAAACTTGTGGGATCACCTGCAAGAACTTAAAGATGCTGCAGTGTCTGCAATTGCTGCAGCACGGGGAGATCATCAAGTGGCATCTCTCGAACATACAGATGTAGAGGACAGCAAAGACATTGAGGTAAGCAGCTCTCTTGGTGAAACAAATGCACTTCATACTGGCTCAGAGGTAAAATCCTCTGGCAGAGCTGCTGAAAATGCTGATGGTGTTTCTGGCAAGGTTAAACCTCCACCAGAAATGACACAATTATGTGAGCAGATGGATGCGAAAGGGCTTCTGCATTATATTATGGAGAGTAAAAAGAACATGACCTCAATTTCGGAGGAACTCTCCGTTGCCCTTGATGGTGCAACTGAACCAGTCTGTTTGGTACTGGCTTCACTTGAGTTCTTCTACTCTAATGATGAATCTAACATCCATAGCTTGCGCCAAGCCTGCCTTGTATGTATGGAAGCCATAGCCACCTTGTTGGCAAAGGCTAAACCAGGTGATGATCACCTTCTGTACCCTGGAATTAAGCAGCAAGCCAAAGCCATTGCTGATGAATGGAAGCCTAAGTTGGCTACTGCAGGCACTGATGTTGCCAATCAAGCTTCATTGGAAACTGAGGCATTTTTGCAGCTTCTTGCAACTTTTAGGATTGCTTCAGAGTTTGATGAAGAAGAGCTCTGCAAGCTTGTTCTTGCAGTGTCTCACAATAGGCAGGGACCTGAGCTCTGTCGTTCTCTTGGCTTAGCACACAAAATGCCAGGTTGGTGTTCTTTTAACTGACCTGATGTGGTCTGGAAACCAGATCATCTCTTTTGAGATGCTCTTTTCACTTGATGATCTTGGACCATTATAGTATAGTCTGCGAGGAATTGTTCAAATGAAGCATCTAATAGCTGCTGACTCTCAAAATTATGCAACCATTTTACTTCATCAAAAAATTATGCAACCGTTTATGGTGTTTAATTCTTTTATTATTTTGTTGCAGGTATCATTGAAGCATTGATTCATAATGAGAAGCAAATCGATGCTGCTCGTTTTATTCACTCTTTCGAGCTGACTGAAAGATTTCCCCTTGTCCCGCTCCTGAAAGGCTATTTGAAGGACTTGAGGCGAAACGCACAAGGGAAGGGAGGTAACTCGGGGAATGCAGAGGTATTGCTAACCAAATTAATCCTTTGGTTGTCGTGCATTTGTTAAATTTGACTGTTTGGTAGCATAAATTTCTGTCAATTGAGTTGCATGCATGCACAGTTAACTTCCAGTGATCAATGATACAGGTAGATGAAGTCATTGGTTATTACAAGTATTAATCCACTTGTGCTTTATTATATTGATATGACATATGCATACTCAAGGCTATTTTAGTCCTTAGCATGCAAAATATAATTTAATATTGAGAGAAGAAAATAATAGCCTTAAGTTACCATGAGCTTGATGTATTAATCAATGGAAATTTCATGAAATAAAACACCGAAATCCGTGTCAAAAAGATATTTAAATAGTATTCACATACATCTATTATGTTGGCCAAATCATCTATACAAATGGGTATTTTCTATTTACCCCAGGAAAAAGGTAAATGAAACAAAAGAAGACTTTTAAATAGTTACATTGATTTCATTGTTTTGGAAACATTCCTACTTCTTTCATGCCAAATTATTAAAAAACGCATAGAGTTGTTCTGGGGAAAACTTCCCTCCCTTTTTTTTGATAATCGAAAAATCTCCGTGGGCCAGTAGTGCATAGTTCGAAGCTTGATGGGTCTGCCCCTCTACCCTTCTTAGGCAAACTTCATTTTTTTGCCCTATCTTTTTCCAACTCCTAACTCATGATTGCCTCCTTCACAGTCCTAGGTAGTACCGTTGCTACCTTGGACTCAAAAAAGTTCAATTGTGTTACTGAAGTAACATGTAAATATTGTGTGATTTGTCTTCCTTTGAACTGCTTATAAACAACATTGGATTTAGATTATCGGCCTCTTTTCCTCAATTTATCAATCCTTATTATAGCATTCGTACTGCACACCATGTGAAGAAAACTATTTTTTTGGTGCTTTTGTGTCGCACAGTTTTCCTCCCCACCTCTCTCATCCCCCCCACCCCCCCACTCCCACAATTTCCATAAGATGGTTTCACCACGTGCATGGACGAGGGTATGAATATTTTTGGTCTCTATTGAATGTACTGTATATTGGAAAAACAAAGATCTGGGTGTGATCAATATTGTTAGCATGACCTCCCCGGGTGGTGAAAAAACGTGTGTACAGTGATTTAAAAAGCAGACCAAAATAACTGAACCATAAATTATTTGCGTAATGGTCTAATTGCCTCCTAAACTTGCACTGGGTTCTAAAGCCAACTTATCAACTTGCATTTTTTTTCATTTTAAACCTGTACATGATGAAATGACTATTTATAAATGTCTTTGACCGTTGATCATGCTTATGTGATAATGACATAACTGATGTGGCAGAAGTGCGTGCAAATCACATTTAAAAAGTGTGAAAATTCTGATTCTGATTAAGGAATAGAGGGGTTATTATGGTACCTTTAGGTGGTTTATGGTGACAAAGGGAGAATGAAAGCCTGAGAGATGGTGGAATGACGGTGGGGTTATATGGAATGAGGAGGCTCCTGACGGAGATATGGTGAAGAGGAAGAGGAAAAAAAAACAGAAATTTAGTAAATTGTTCTTTTAAGGGTGGAACTCGTAAATTATACACGTGTCAGACAATAAAAGGCTAAACATATGACATGTCACCGCGATGGATGAGCACGCTCAGTCGGAAGTGTTTATTCGTTATGTTTTTACCATAGAGGTGGTAAATATGGGAAAATGGAAGTTGATAGACCGGCTTTAAAGTCCTGTGCAAGTTTAGGGGGCAATTAGGCCATTCTGCCTAAATTATTTTAACGTTGTACAAGTAAATTGGGAATATGAAAAATGGAACTTGGATAATCCCAAGTGTTCATTTGATTAAGACCACTGTTTTTTTCTTGCGTGAATGGGTTAGAGTTTTACCTGTAAACACTCGAGGTGAAGCCAAATTTATTCCTAGTCCTTGATTGCTTAATCAGGAGGTAAACATACGATACAATGTGAACCCTTTTTTAGAAAGAAATGCAAGAGACAATTTTAGCTATTTTTAGATTTATAGTTGAGAGTTTCCATGAAGTGGCAAGCCTGGTCAATGAAGACTGGTAGAACAACTATCTGAAACTGCTTGCCTTAGGACTTGAAAGTAAAATAACATAGATTTTGCGCACGTAAACTTTTATCAGGGAATGGATTACATTATCTAGAAATGGACAAGTAAAAAAATAGAAAATTACCTGGAAACGGTAAAGTCAAAACTGAAGCATAGTGGTCATGGCTGATTCAATAATGACCAGCTTGAGGCCCTTCTACTTTTATGTTAACTTTAGTGGGACTTTAATTCATGAATCTACTGGTATTTTTAAGTGGAGACCGGGGGGGGGGGGATATCATCCCCGAGTTTCGAAGGCTTCGGTGGTCGGCTCCAGACGGTTTTCCGGTCATCAAAAATAAATTCTTGAATGTACTGATATGAATTTGCTTCTTTCTAAGGTTTGACAATAAAATATCACCAAGTCCAACTTGTTACTTGTAACTTGTGTATCAAAAGCGAAAAAAGAGAGGCAAAAGGGGAGGTTGGTATCTTTTCTCTCTTATTTAGCAAACTCTCTTACAGAGTATAGTGCAAATGCGCAGGAACTTGCAGCTGTAAAGGCAATAGTACAGTGTATTCGAGATTACAAGCTTGAAGCAGAATATCCACTTGATCCACTACTGAGAAGGGTTGCTCAGCTGGAGAAAGCCATTTCTAATGACAAAGACTGGTCTAAATCCAATGATAAGAAAAGACATTCTGGATCAGGTAAATACCAGCAATTCAAGAGACCACGAGCAATTGGAGGAATGCATGTATCCACCAGACCTGCTAATGTTCTTAGACAGCCCCCCTCTAGTTTTGTTGAGAGAGCAACTTATGCAGGATTGCCCGATAAGTACACTTATCTCAGTGCATCTTATGATAATCGACCTCCAAGTCAAGCCACATATTCCCAGCAATCCTATGAGCAGACATCATATTATTATCCAGCTGATGAGGGAATTACTGCAACTTCTTATACAGCTCCGCTGTCATCCACTTATGCCAGTAATGCAGGCGGCGCATTGCCAACAGCAGATGCAAGTTCTTATACGGCTTCTCTGCAATCTAGTTATGTCAATTATGCAGGCAGTGGAACGCCAACAGCTCATCAACCCTACATGTAATAAACAGAGTAGTAATGTGCTTTTGTTTGTAGTAACAGGTTTTTCTTGCGAAGACACAGTAGATCATTGTTCTAATAGTTTGCTATCCATAATAATACTTTTGGCTTGACTAAGCGCCTATCTTTCACCAGCATTTCAGTATCTGTGATACTTGTATTTTATCCTGGAAGTGCATTATGCAGAGAGAAACTAAACCTTAAGTTTGTGACAACATGAACTCATCAGCAAAAGTGGTAAAGCGATGTTACCATTGACTTGGATTAGCAATTTGATGCTTTAGTTGATGAGAGTGGTAACCCCCCACTCCACCCACCCACCCCGTCCTTACTACAATAAGAGTTTCAGTTCTATACAACGTCAATGTAAACAGCACTACCAGGTCACTTAGAATATCTACAAGTAAGCTTTCTTAAAATATGCAATTTGTAATATTGAAAATAAGACTTGTTGCGTCCTACAACAGGAGTAAAGGTGATGTTGTGCTGCAATTTTTTGTTCTACAATCCCGATGTATATAACTTCACTCTTGGAAAAAAATGTGTTATATCATGGAGTAGTAGAAAATTGAACGATAGTTTGTTGGTGGAAGGTATTACATGATGGAATTAACTAGGTGTGTGCAAGCAGTTCGGACACCATTCTTATTATAAAAAGAAATTGAAGTGGCTTGAATTTAGAAGCTCTGTTTGGTGTCACCACCTGATTTCTATGTTGTGTGTGTTTTTTATGTGCTGAAAATATGTTTTGATTCTTGCATCCCATTTTGAAAAGCCTGCTGGAATATAATTGGAAATTACAGACTTGTATACTCTATAAAATCGAAGACTACAGACGATGTTTCCCTCGGTAAAGAACTCCAAACATCCAAAGCTTCTAAATATTAACATTTTGATGGATGTAAATTATATCGAAATATGGCCTTGCAATAAATTGAAATATGTAGATATATGAAAATTCGAAGTACCTCAGGTGGTGGTCCAATATAATAAAGATATTTATACGAAATAAATGATAAGGAAAATCACGATTATTGTGGGATGATTAAGATTTCTCAACCTTACTAGTAGATGTTTGGGTTATAGGCTAGCTCAAGGAGTGTAAAAATCATGGTAGAGGGTGTTTTTCCCTTAATAAACCTTACGCAACACGGATCAGTCGAAGTACATAGATACTCGATTTTGGGATTATCATTTAAATCATACTAGTAGTGCGTAAAAATTTGAAAGTTTACCCACTTCGAAATAACTTCTAACTTCAGCCAAATGAAACTTCAGACAGAAATGTCCGATTTTCAACAATTTGAAACTTCAAACATTGTCTAAAATTGTTTTGAAGTGGTAGATGTGCAAAAAAAACTAAAAAGTTGGGTCCAAGTTATATAGCGGTCTCCAAATAAGGTGCCTCATACACTTTTTACGCCTGAATTCAAATTAATCGGGATTCAAAATGGATATTCAATATAAGTAAGGATGAGGGTCCCATGAGGAAGAAGTCATTGAATATGTTTGAAGACCTATTGCTCAAAGGAAAGATTCTTGGGCATTATCTTTAAGTTCTTAATGACATTAGACTATCACTTTCACATCCATCTGTTTTCAGTTTGAATAATATGGCGATTGATACATCACATATTATAACTCTTCACTGTGTGTTTAAATCGTTTTCCCACTAGTGGCTGTCAGAGAGTAGAAATTCCCTTGTTAAGGAAATAACTTGAAAACCAAATAAAATATTTAACTCGAAAAAAATTATATGTAGCTAAAACTTTTTGGTTATTTGGTTCATGAACCATATTCTAATAATAATAATAGACTCAGTGTAATTTCATAAGTGGGTCTGGGGAGGATAGAATGTACACAGACCTTAAGTTATTTTCCGATAGACCCTCGGCTCAACAAAAAGTGTAAACAAAGTAGGATAAAAAGAAAAATAATGACGGTAGAATAACAAGATAAACAAATTAAAGCAAACAAAGCAATAGATAGTAGTAAAATTGAAGAATAAAATACTATGCAAATAAGTAAGACTACTGAAGAGCAGATGAGGAGAGGAGACAACTCTTTTCCTCTTCCTAATAAAAGTATTCCAACACACTGCTACCTACTATTTTTTACTTTAATTTTCGACCTCCGAGCCTTTTTATCTCCGAGCCTTCTTATCTTATTTTTGTGAAGGGGAAAGTCCCGAAGGCGAAATCCCCCATCTGTACCAGAGGCCCCTTGGCCAGGTGGGATGTAAATCGAGGGATATGCGCGAGTGGCAGCCCTGCAAGGGAGAGGACCAACGGGACACGAACCCAGCAACAGCCCTTGCAATATTTCAGCAAAGACTGTCACCACACGAATTCGAATCCGCGACGTCGGAGTGGTTGTACCCCAATCACCTTGTCACTTACCAACTCGCATGTGCGGGGCACCTTCTTATCTTATCTAAGATCATGAAATATAATGTATGTGCAGACATTGTGTTGCAAAAATGATGTATTGTCTTGTTATGTATTCCATTCCATCTAAAATAAGAATCGTTTAGGCTTTTGGCATACTCATTAAAAAATTATTAGTTATTTGACTAAATGACTATTTCTCTCTTCTCTAATTACCCTTTATCTTTCCTCATACTTTTTAGATGATTTTTTATTGAAGTAAGAGTGGATTTGAAAAAATAATTAATACCTCCTCTTTCATTTTGTAAAGCGACACTTATTTGGGTATCGAGTTAATTTGGTTAAAGGGCGCTTATTTAGGACCGGAGAAAGTACAAAATATAGCAATGTAAAGATTGTTATATTGTGAGTTGTAATACATGCGTAATTATGGAGGGCTGCGTACGTTAAGGTGTCCTTTTTCTTATAAGATACTTGTAGTCATATATCACTAATCGTCTGTTTTGGCAAGTTTATTTTTTCTCAAAAGTGCTTATTTTTTTAAAAAAATATTTATTTTAAATAATTGGGGCGTTTGACCAAGCTTTAGGGAGAAAATAAATGCTTTTGAGGAGTAGTAGAAGCAGTTTTTCAGAAGCTAAAAAAATAGTTTTTGCTCCGAAACACTTTTTTGAAATGTACTTTTGAGAAGAATACACTTAGAAACACTTTTTAAACGCTTGGCCAATTACTAATTGCAATTCAAAAGTACTTTTTAAAATTAATTGGTAAAACACAAACAATTTTTCAACGAAAGTACACTTTTTTGAAAAACACTTTTCAAAATAAGCAGATTTTAAAAGTTTGGCCAAACAAGCTATAATACATGTATTCTTATTTCATATTTTGTTCAACATATTATACCAAATAGATTCATGCATAAATTATATACAATATAGTATTTGTTGCTGCAAACCAGCGTTCTAAAAGGCAGGGGCGTGAAGCGAGGCGTTTCACGCCCCTGCCTTTTACTTCGCAGGGGGTGGGGCGTCAGCATCAAGGCATGGGGCGTAAGTCCCATGGATCGTTAAAATTTTAATTCATATTATAGTAAATAGTATAATAACACAAAAAACTATTTAAAATACATTAATAGTTTAAATGATTTAAAACATGATTAAAAAAATTCATAGAAAACAAAACTTCTAACATAATTTTACAAGTATAAATAATGCAATGATATAAAAGCTATTATGAAATGCAAATCAATTCTAGCATCTTAATTTTCAAATAATAAAAGAATCACAATTTCTTAAAATATATTACTATCATACTATGTAATTTACCTCTCTAAAAGAAAATATTAATAATCTTTATCATTATCAATATTATAATCAAAACATCATTCCTTTATGAATAAAAATAAAATTACTTTCAAATAGAGAAATAATAAAATATGTTAATTTTGAGGCATAGAACAAAAACCTGAAAACCAATGACAAGTGAAGATGTAAAATTCGCCTATGTAATTTTTTTTTTAAAATGTAAAGTGATATTCACTCTCACGGTGTTTTCAAATAGTAAATATCCAATACTTCAGCTTGTTATTTGAGTTACCCTCAATCTTCTTATTTATATAGATAAAAAAAGTATTACTAGCATCATTCATTTATTAAAAAGTTGAGGGTCAACAATGTTAATTAGGGAATTTAACAAATAATTTGTGTAAGAACTGTTAGTTAAGGCCTGAGCGTTGGGTGTTATACCTATTTAAGGCATATTGTTGAACGTTTAGGACGTAAGCCTCACAAAACTAAACCCCACACATAAATCTCAAAGCATTTTGCTAGTGCCCCACCCCAAAACGAGTCCCAAAAGTATCTTTTAAAACATTGTTACATACCGAACACTATATTACTTAACCAGTGCATTATACTAGAAACCGAATGATGGAGTATTAAATATGCAGAAATTAGCTGGTACTAATATAAAAAAGTTTGTCCGAACTAACATTGTGACGTATAATAATTATGCAGAAATTTATAGATATATTTGTTTTCCATTTCTTTTTTGGTGTTCGTTATTCATTTTGAGGGATCGATTAATTTAAACTTGCACTGAAAAATTTCACAATGAAAGGTAAACCATGTCGTATCAAAGATGTCAGTGCATGAATTCGAGATTAGGAGCAGAAGGAGGGTATTAGCTACGGGTTCAGATGAACCCAATAACTTTTATTTAGACCCTGTTATATTTTTTAAAAAATCATTAAATATTTGTTAATATTCAATACCGAACCCAATAATTAACTTGGACAACTATAGATTTGATGTCAACTTTAGAACCCAATAACAACGAAATATTCAATACAATCCTACTAGTGGGGTTTGGGTAGGATAGGATGTACGCGGACGACCTTATTCTTACCTTTGTGGGGGTAGAGTCGGGGCGGTTCAAGCATATTGGGGGCCTAAAATCAAACTCTAATAGAAGGCCTTAACTTGAAAAAAAATTATATAAATTTATTTATTTAAATAAAATTTATTTTTCTAACTTTTTGAGATACAAATTAATAATAAAATTATTTTTCAATTGACAACATAGTTAATTCGTTCAATCTCTCTTGAGACATTATTAATCTTAGGTAAGACATTATCAATTTTAATTTTTAAAAACTTATTTTCAACCAAAGTAATCGTAACAGAAAATGTCTAACATTATTCTATAAACAATATAGACATTTAGAGAATAATTGAGTCGTTTTATCAGATTGATATAAGAGTATTATGAGCTGTCTCCTTTCTTTATGCTAACAGAGCTGGTAGTAATATTTGTTTTCTCTAAGCTACTAAATATTATTTTTTTTAAAAGAATAGTACGCATATACATATATATAAACAAAATATGGGATCCATGATTATAAGGCTTTAATCAATTGTCTTACTTGCCTAGAGGACAAGCTAGAAATGGATAGAACAAAGATTATTTTCGATAGACCATCCACTCCAAACTCATAAACTATAAACTTTGACTGTGTCTCTACCTAAAACCTCCTGTGGTGGAGATTATACTTGTTTATGCTACCAACTAAATGATTCACATTCTATTGCTAGTTGTATAATGGTTATTTGGATTCCCCTTTTTCACCTTTTTTATTAGTCCCTCTCTAGTTCTTTTGTCCTTTAAATCACTCAAATAAACTGTTTGTCAACGACTCTGCTATTCTCTCGTGTCTCCCCTACTATATGCATTACATTACTTATTCCAAAAGGTGGAATCTCCCACCCCAGGAGCCCCCACACTCCGGTCCGACAGGTCTGTGAAGGAGGTAAATCATGATAACTCAATTGATTTCAAAGGTTAGACCAGTACCACGCTGCGCACTAGTACTTCACAAAGTGAGAAAAAAGAAGGAAAAAAAAAAACAAAAGAAAGCAAAAGCCAATGTCTTTTAATACTTACAAAGACTGCAATTTTTTGTACAAAAAAATGCAGGTAAATAAAACTCATATAAGTCCATAGGGGGTCCTTATAAAAGTAGTACTACTATTTATTAATTTTTGCAGACTAATTTTTGCCTTTTGCGGTAATAACTCGATTTTCACAAAATGATTCTCTGAAACATTTGTATCACTTTTGTTTCCTTTGGATTTTTGGAAGTAGTCTGTATAGCTTGAATAGGTGACATTAAATGAGAGGCTTAGCCTTTAGCTAGAATTAGCTTTATTCTTAATCATGTATCACATGATGATCAGATCATTGCTCTTTTTTCTACCTTCCTTTCTCTTTTCTATATTTTTATATTTAAAAATATTTTAACTTTTAAATCTTTAAGAGAAAAGACTACGACAAATTTAAGGTCATAAGTTTAGGAAAAACAATTATTTCATAAATTTTATGTCGAATCAAACTATGTCACATAAATTTAAAATTTAAAAGAGATGGAGTATCTAATTGTTTATGTATTTTTTAAACGTTAGTTTCTTATTTTCTTAAGAAAAACTTAAAAGTATATGAAGACAGTCTTTTATAGGTCAAGATGTTGTGACAAAGGTTAATCTCTAAATAATAGTAGTAGTGTCATTCTTTTATTGGACAAAATGAGTGATTATAATATGAGGATCAAATAATAATGAGACCAGATTTTTTTTTTTTGGTAGATATGTGGATTACCATTTTAAATCTTGATATAATATTAAAAAAACAAAAAAGAAACACCCGGTGCACACACAAATAGTTTTTCCCCACTAAGTTATTTAGTGGTTGCCAAAAAAATGGTTTGATATTATTATGGATAAAACAAATCAATTTTGACCTTAACGTTTTCAAAAGATTTTGGAATAAGAGCTTTGAAGAAAGACATTTATCATTTTGTTATTTTACTTTATAATTAACAATAATAACATACTCAATATACTTTTACAAGTGGGGTTTAGAGAGAGTGTTATGTATGCAGATTTATTCATATTTTTGTAAGGTAGAGAGGTTATTTCTGATAGATCATCGACTCAAGAAAATTATTTTTCATAACATGTTTGAATGAAATGTAAGAGAAGAATGCTATGATGAAAATTCTGAAGAAAGAAAAGTACTAATAGTAAAATAACCAAAGTAAACACACCGATATAAAAAAAATAGAAGAATAGGACTGGTAACAACACATAAAATACTAACACGGGTAGACTGGAACCTGCTCTACTACTACAAAGAGAGAAAACGCTCAACTACATACTAACTGTCTACCCTAATCCTCGACCTCCACACTCTTCTATTTAGGATCATGTCGTCGGCGATCTAGAGATGTGTCATTCATGTCTAATCACCTCTCAATTCTTCTTCGTTATACCTCTACCTTCCCTCAAACTTATCATCGCAACCTTTCACACTTCCTCACGTGGACATTTGTGATCCTCCTCTTCACATGTCCAAACTATCTCAGTCTCGGTTCTCACATCTTGTCAATCACTAAAGCTACTCCCACATTGCCCCTTATATCTTAGTTCATATAATCTTATCCGTCCTGATATGCCCACACATTTATCTAAGCATCTTCATCTCTACTACCTTCATCATTTGAACGTGCAAGTTTTTGACTAGTCAACACACCACAGACCACACCTACAACATAGTCGATTCAACAACTAACTATAGAACTTATCTGTGGGATACATTCTTATCATATAAGACACCGGATAAAAGCCTCCATTTCAGAATAAACTATTTCGATATTGTTAACCCACATTAAATGTCATTTAAAATAATATCAAACTATAATATAACTAAACCCTAGAATTACTTATACCAAATATAAAAATTCAACCAAAATATAATATTTCTCAATTCCGAATTATTATTATTATTCCTTATACCAGGAGGAGTGACTCCAAATTGTTTTTGTTATAATGAAGTGAAAGGGACGACACTAGTAGTATACGGATTGCTTAGCGCAGAGGTGTATGCTCTTTTATCTAATCTTTGCCCCCACACGCACGGCACCTACTCCCCTTTTCTCTCTCTCTATTTATCTATATACACATATATATATATATATATTCCCTCTAAATATCTATCTGTATTTTTTTTCTTTCTAAAAGTATACTCCGTCTCAATTTATGTGGGTGTGTCAAATGTCTACAGTCAAACGAATATTTCTTTAATCTATTTTTTATGTTTTTTATAGATATTTTAAATTATTAATTATTGTGGAGTGGATACATTTACGTAATTTGCAAAACATATAAATTTTATTTTATATCTGAATAGGTCAAAATTAAAAAATATTGACTTCTAACTCCTAGTTTACTCACACTTGTTAGTAGAGGTTCATTATTTTATTATTATTGATAAGGTAAAATCTAGTTTCCATAGCTTGTACTTCTCCTTCTTCTTTTAGGATTTTTTTTTCTAATTTCTCCGTCTCAATTTATGTGGCATTATTTGACTTGACACGAATTTAAGAAAGAAAGGAAGATTTTTGAAATGTGTGGTCCAAAACAAGTCTTATATAAATGTGTAACTGTAAATCATTTCAAAAAGTTAAATTATTTCTAAATATAGAAATGTGACATTTTTTTTTGAGACATACCAAAAAGGAAATGATATCACATAAATTGAGACAGATGGAGTATTAATTAAAATATCGCTAGATATTACTCCATCTGTCCCAATTTATATGATACACTTTTATTTTTAGTATGTCCCCAAAAATGATATATTTCCTTATTTGGTAACAATTTAACTTTAAATATTATTTTTTACGTTTAACGAGATGATTTATAACCACACAAATATATTTGACTTGTTTTAGACCATAAGATTCAAAAGTCTTCTTTTATTTCATAAATTCTATGTCCATTCAAACTATATTATATAGATTGAGATAGAGGAAGTATGTCTTGTGGTATAAATCTGCTAAAGAATTAAATCTTAAAACTGTAATTCTCGAAATTTTGATTATTACACATAAATTAGAAACGAAGGAGTATTTGTCTATTTAATCTCTCTAAAAGTATATTTCCCTACATATCTATATCCCTATTTTTCTCTCTCTAGCTAAAAGTACTGTAAAAAAAGGTAAAAGGAGTGGCTCGAGGATTAATGCCTTCTTTTTTACGTCTTACCCATTTCACATTCACACAGTTCTGTTCTCATTTACTATATGGAATTTGAGATCCCCAAGGCCAACACCCCTAATAAAGGAGTACTTGTCACTTCTTTTTTATTTTTTATTTTTTATATTCAGTTTTTTTGACTTATACCAAACTATTTCTAATAATCTCGATCCTTCAACACTACTATCAATAAATCACAGAATATACATAAATGACCAGGGTTTGAGAACAGAGCAATTGATATAACCTACAAGGTTCTATCCTAGAAGAGAGCAAATTGCTCCGACCAGAGTTTGAACTCACGCTGCAGACTTCGAGTTGAATTTTAAGTTCCCTCATTTGTCATCCACCTATGTCACTTCTTACTTTTATATTTAGCTTGTGTTTAGATTGGTCCCAAAATTATAATTTAGATTTCATTTTGTCAATTTTGTCATTATCAAGAGACTGAAATGAACATGACCTCCCTAACTACAGGGATTGGTACGTTTGAACCCTATACGTTTATTTTTAGGCACCAAGTTCTAATAGAGTAATTGATAAGTGTTAAATAGCAAAATTATTAAAGATTATGGTAGAGTTGTGAGTATCCATTCCCTCTAAATTAGAGGTTGTAGGTTCGAAGTCTAGGAATAAATAGTCACAGTTTGGTGGGGAGCACCAAGTTCTAGGATTTATTTTCCTTTTTCTTTGTTCTTGTTTGATGAAGTTTATGTAATTCCAATATCTTAAGAAACTTGTTAATGTTGGGTTTGGTGTTGTGATATTTTGCCCAACATATCATTTTTAGTGCTAAGTTGAAATTAAGAAATGTTGGAACAAATGTCACAACATTCGGATCAACATTTTGTGTAAAACAATTTTGTCTTACTTCACGGATTGAAGCAATTTTCATGGAATTTTTACTACGATAAAAAAGTGATTTGACAAGGTAAATAGGAGCTGATGAAAAACGTGGGAAGAACAAGTCAAAGTCATTGCTATGCTTGGGGAACAAGTCCAAGAAGTTAGAGAATTTTGTTCTATGATCTTCTCCAACAAACTCTATCAGCTAACTACATTTCCCTCAACCTCCACAACCAATCGATGAGATTTTCAAGGAAGACTCTCTACTGTAAATAGAGAGGCTACAAAAGTGAATCGATATCCAGAAACAAATTGCAAAAATATCAAGAGAGCTCTCGAGAATTCATCTCAGAAAACTAGATCACAAGTGTTGCTTGAACGTGTCGACAACACTCTGTCCAACATTATAATTGTTGCTTAGATTCTAGATTTGTTATGTATTGAAGCAATTATAATGAGATGTTGTCTATGTCTATTTAGGTACTGCGACTTCAATATTTTAATTCCTTTTGTTTTATTTTGTAAAATTGTAAAAGAAGGAATTTATTCAATTGTATATAAATATATACAATACTTTCGGCCACTGACCGTCATAGGTTATATAATCAATATAACCTATGTAAATATTAAACTTTTATGTTCTTTATTATTTCCGCTGCAATTTACTATTCAAAAGTTTTTCTGATTTATCGTGATGTTGTCACTTGTGTCAGACGATATTATCGCTGACATTCGAAACTGAATTGACATTCGATTTTATTTCCAATTTATTCTTTTATTTCATAGCATATTCGGACCTAACAACACATTAATGTCAATATGAGAAATCTCAAGGGCATAAGTACAAACTATATGATCTAGAATATTTAATAACAAACCTTAAAAATGTGTAAAGGAACAGACAACGAATCTATCTATGTCAATAGTAACAGAAACAGAATCCACATCTCTATATTATTCATTATTGTAATCTTGACCAAAGACCATGTGACCATACCTTCCCAACAACAACAACCACAACCCCCCACCCCCGCACCCCCACCCCTCTCCGGGTTTCCCCTATTCCCTAGTTTTGAAAATGATTTGAGAAGAGATTAGTTTTCAAAAGATTTTTAATTGATAATATAATTTTTCTTACTACATAATTGGAATATTTTTGCTTGACATGAATTTAATTGGATAATACGACTGTTGAGGATTTATACGATCAACTTTAACTTGTTTGGATTTGGGACCTAATAATTAATTTTATTGTATAACTAAAATATTTTTATTGAAAATAACTGTAATTATCTAACCCATTTTTTACCGTCTGTATTTAAAACAGGTTTTGAGATTTTGAATAAGTCAATAATACGATTTGTTGGGATATTTATGGTTGAGACTCGAGGGATTGGGGCAAATTTCAACATCGGATTTAATATTGGCAATTTTTTGCTGGTACAACCCTTCAGTGCGATCACAAAGAGAATGTTGTGATCGCAGTGGTAAAACATGTAAGGCATCTCGATCGCGCCTAGAGGATCGCAATTTCATAGAACAAAAGTTTGATTTGACCAAGTTCAAAGCTTCAACGCAACCACGCATACTTGACCGTGATAGCGAAGGTCAAATTTCTTCAATATCGCAGCCGCGCACCATAGACTGGAATTGCGATGAAGGCACATTAGCTATATAAATAGTTGAACACGAAAATCAGTAGTCATTTTCGGAGATTTTGACATTGTAATGAACTTTTTATACACCATTAATGTAATTTAACTCGTTATTACACAATATTTAAGTATGGTTGTTACAGAGAGGTATTTTTTATAAAGAGTGTATCGCTATAATGAATGTCATTAATGTTATAGGTAGAATGTTGTTACAAAGAAGTAAAATATAACATGAAAAATCGGTTCCGGAGAAAACCAAGTCGTTATAGTGAAATGTTATTATAGCGAATGGTAATTATAGAAAGCTTTGACTGTATCATATATTGATAGGGTATATCATAGATGACAGATCCATTCCAACACTACTCAGTCCTCTATGATGCCTACATGGTATATATCTGATAAATATTGTAATTGACCATTTATTATGTACCGCTAGAATATCTCATAAATTAGGTAATTATATATTTGATAGCCTAGTATTATGCTAACATATCATATTAGCAGTCTAGTATTATGCTAACAGATTAGATTAGCACATTGTATATATGGACTGATGTACATTATCATCGATCAGGAGATTATCTTCCAACATGGTATCAGAGATAAATATTGTAATTGACCATTTATTATGTACAACTAGAATATCTCCTAAATTAGGTAATTATATATTTGATAGCCTAGTATTATGCTAACAGATTAGATTAGCACATTGTATATATGGATTGCTGTACATTATCATCGATCAGGGGATTATCTTCCAACAATATCATATACATACCGGGTATCATAAAGGAATGATTCGCTTCTTAAAAAAAACACTCTTCAATCCTCCATGACACCCACATGGTATATATCATATATTATATACTGACAAGGTATCATAGATGACTAGTTCATTCCTTCAAGAAAAAGACAATTTAATCCTCTATGATACTCATATGTTATATTCATATATTGTCAGGGTATTATAGACGACTAACCCACATGATATCATATATTCGCAAGATATCATAGTAGACTGATTCTTTTATTCAAATAAGAGCTCAGTCATCTATGATACTCATATGGTATATATCATACACTGACATGGTAAAACACTTCTCAGTCCTCTATGATACTCACATGGTATATATCATAAACTAACAAGATATCACAATGGACTTAAAAAAACTTATAAGTCTTCTATGATACTAATGTGGTATATATCATATATTGTCATGGTATCATAGAAGACAAGTTCATTCGTTCAAAAGAAATTATAAAAGAAAAATATATAAAAAAGAACTTAATTTTAATATTTTAGTGTTATATCATATTTAGCAAATTTTAGTTTTGAGAAAAACTAAAAAAAGTAAGGTCATATTTAAATATAAGTTTTGTTTACATATGTAAAAGAATTACTTTCATAAAATATATTTTATTAATTAAGTCTAATTATTTACTTTTTCCATATTCTTCAGCCTTAAAATAATTAGCTACTACATTTATTTTTATATTTACTTTTGTCTTTAAAAAGAAAATAAAAAAGAAAAAAATATAAAAAATACAAACAAAAAAGAGATAAGCTTAGTTTTAATATTTTAATTTTTATATTATTTTTAGCAACTTTTACTCGTGAAAAATAAAATAGATTCATATTTTAGAATACATTTTATTTTTATTTACAAAAACATTATAAACTATAACAGAATAGGAAAAGTAAAAAAAAAGAGATAAAATAACCAAAAAATGAAAAAGGAGTTATTAATAGAAAAGAGGACAAAAGGAAAAAAGAAAACAAAAAAAGTAGTACTTAATATATAAAAAAACATTTTGCTTCAACGGAAAAAAAAAGGAAAAGAAAAGAAAACCAAAAAACAAAGAATTAAAAAAAAGGTGAGAAAGGACAAAAAAAAGTTCGTTATACTAATTGAGGATTTGGTATGGTTACAGCGAAATGGGAGGCATCCGGTTAAAATGTTTCTGCCGAGTAGGTAAGTTAGTAATTAATTAGTATGGGGGCAATTTTGCGTATTTTTTTTTATATCCAGCTTCATTACTTACGCCAGATTATTTTTGAAGATAGTAATATCGGTCCCTCAACACTACTATTAATAAATTACGGAATGTGTCTGAATGACCAAAATTTAAAAATAGAGCAATTGATATCACATACAATGTCTTATCTAAGAAGAGAGCAATAATTTTGTAAAATTATTTTACTTATTGTAGGTAGTTTATATAGGAATCCAAAAAAAAAAGGCTTTTCATCAAGGTTTTAGAATTAGGACCACATCTTTAAGGACCAAAGATTGCCATCAGATAGAATATCAAGTTAGCATATTGAAAATGACGGAACAAACCGCAACATTCCCTTACTTTTCCACTTATTCACTTTGGCCGCTCTTGATAGATTCATTTGATTGATTACGAAAAAAGAGAAAAAGCAATTCAACATTCAGTTTTTAATGTTGGATTTGATGTTGTGACATTCTATCCAACATATCATTTTAAGTATTAATTTGAATTTAAAAAATGTTGGAATAAATGTCACAACACAACATTCGAACCAACATTTTATGAAAAACAGTTTTGTCTTACTTCACGGAATGAAGCAATATTAGTGGAGATATTACTACAAAGTAAAAGTGACTTGGCAAGGTAAATAGGAGCTGATAAAAAACGTGGGAAGAACAAATTAAAGTCATTGCTATGCTTGAGGAACAAGTCCAAGAAGTTAGAAGATTTTGCTCCATGATCTTCTCCAACAAACTCTACCAGCTGCCCACATTTCTCTCAACCTCCACAACCAATCGATGAGCTTTTAAAGGAAGACTCTCTACTATAAATAGAGAGGCTACAAGAGTGAATCGATATCCAGAAACAGATTGCAAAAATATCAAGAGAGCTTTCGAGAATTCATCTCAGAAAACTGGATCACAAGTGTTGCATGAGCGTGTCCACAACATTCTGTCCAACATTACAATTGTAGTTTAGATTCTAGATTAGCTTTGTATTGTGCAATTGTAATGAGACGTTGTCTATGTCTATTTAGGTAGTTTTTCAGGCAGAAGTCATCTGCGACTTCAACTTTTAATTCATTTCCATTTTGTATTGTAAAATTGTAAAGAAAGAAATTTGTAATTTTGTATATAAAATATATACAATACTTTTGGTCATTGACCTTCATAGGTTATATATATATATATTATATAACCTATGTAAATATTAAACATTTGTGTTCTTTATTATTTTCGCTGCATTTTACTCTTAACACGTTTTCAGTTTTATCGAAGTGTTGTCACTTGTGTCAGACGACATTGTCACTGACATTCAATTTATTTTTGTTTTTTATTATTTCATAGCATACCCGGACCTATCAAGTGGTATCAGAGCCGACACTTAACACAATAAGTGCTTGGTCCTGTTATTTAAAGCTATAGATCCGACAAATTCGACTATTGGTAGACTTCCAATTTTAGATGGTTCAAACTATGCCTATTGGAAGATTCACCTACGTTCTCATATCAAATCAATTGATGTTAGGGCATAGATATCTATAACCAATGTGTATGTTGTTCCAATGTTGCCGCTGGATGAGGAATGTGACATTCTTGTTAAACCTGAATCCGAATGGACGGCGGAAGAAACCAATAATGCTAGCTTTAACAAAAAAACCTTAAATGCAACTTTTGGATGAGTTGATATGTACATGTTCAAACTCATTCAAAACTGCCCCGCGGCTAAGGATGCATGAGATACTTTACAAATTCATTGTGAAGGTAGCACAAGTATTTGTCGAACAAAGCTACGCATGCTTATAAGTAAATATGAACGTTTAAGGATGGAAGAAGCGGATGATATTAAATCTTATTTTGAAAAGCTAATTGACATCTCAAATGAATGTCAAGTGCTTGGTGAACCATTAATCAACACTCAACTTGTTGAAAAGGCTCTCCGTTCTTTTTCTGAAAAGTTCAATTTAAAGATTTGTGTCATTAAGAAGCTCACAATCTTACCATAATGGACCTTCATACCTTGATGAGCATTCTCAAAACCTATGAGATGAATATTGAGAATCAAATAGAATTATACAATAGCAAGAATGTGGCACTTCAAGTTCAATCCTTTGAGAATCAAATCGAAGAAGATGATGAGAATCTTAAAGAAATTGGTGAATGTGCAATTGTTGCCTTACTCACTCGAAAATTCAATTCGATGGTCAGGAAGTTCAACAATGATAGAAATCAATCTAAATCTAAAGAGCGCCATAACAAAGTCTTCAATCAAAAGCCCATTAAATTCCTTCCAAGTACTCAAAAAGGAAGTCCATTAAGAAGAATCAACTCAGATCATATCAAATTTGATCCCAAACAACTCGAGTCTGTGCAATGTCATGCATGCTCGAGTTGGGGTCATTATGCTAACGAATGTACAAACACTCTTAGAAAATTTGGCAAAAATTTGTGGGTCTCTCTTAGTGACGACGAATGAGAAGAAGAAGGAGATCAAGAAATCGAATCACAAGCAATGTTGGCCACTGTTTTAGAACAGTCTCTGTCAGACCGAGAAAATGTCATCTGTAATATTGTCTCAGATATCACGACATTTGGTCCAACATCAATGATGACATCGACATCAACATCCAAAATGTATGAGTTCTTTAACTATTACGATGTTAATTATTTTAGTGGTTTTGTTTCTAGTAGTGAGGCTGATTGTATGGATCAAGTTGAATGCCAAGATGACATGATTAATGAATTACAAAGTATTTGTAAAGCCTTAATCATAGAGTCCAAACAACTTGACAAAATAGTAAAATCTTTAGCTCATGAGAATCTGGAATTAACTGGCACAATAACCCGACTTGAGGTTACTCTTACAAAAATGATACTGAATTTGGTAAGACTCATGCAAAACTAAATTTAACTGAAGCAACCTTCCACAAGCTCAACACATGGACTTCGAAGTTGAATGAGATACTCAGCTTTAGTAAACCTTCACATGCAGTTATTGGATACGAAAACTCTCTTAAAACCATATGCTCTAGTTGTTTGACAAAAATGAGAAAATATGCTTTATAAAAGAAAAAAGAATGAATAATAGGTTCTCATATATGTCAAAGAATATGAAGTTTGTATGTCATCACTGTAACTCCCCTGGACACTTAAAACCATACTGTTTCAAACTTCAAGATTTTGTGAGCAAAATGTTGCCTAAAAGGTTGTCCAACATTCCGGATAACATTCGAAGCAACATTTCTGAGTCGAAAGGTAAAAATTATTTTAAAAGAGTTTGGGTTCCCAAAAAGGATGTAACATGTAAAGTTGCTATAACTGCAGTAAGAACTAACATTTTATAATCTTGGTACTTTGATAGTGGACGTTCTCGCACATGACAGGTTCAAAAGAGTTTCTAAAGAACTATGAGTCATTCAATGGAGGTACTAGAACATGTGATAATTGTTAACTTGTTGCAAGACAAGAAACATGCAATAATGTCAAGATCGATGACAAAACACTATGACATCAAAAGTTGGGGCATGTCAACTATCGCAAATTTAGAAAAATTGGTCTCATATGAAGCGGTTAGAGGGCTATCAAATCTTAGCCATAAAGGTAAAACTGTCTGTGAAGATTGTCTGAAAGGTAAGCAAACTCGTGTTTCCCATAATGTTGTTCATTATGACGGACAACATTCAGGTACGTCTCACTGTTTTCAATTATTGCACATGGATCTTATGGGTCCAATTGAGGTAGACATTTTAGGAGGCATGAGGTATGATTATGTGATAGTAGATGATTTTTCTAGATATTCATGGATATACTTTTTGAAATAAAAATCACAAACTTTTGACATGTTTAAAATTTTGCACTCTAGAATTAGGAACTTGTTTTATTCTCCTATTTTTCGGATTAGATCGGACCATGGAAAAGAATTTGAAAACAGCTCCTTCACAAAATTTTATGAGAAAAATAGAATTTTCCATGAGTTTTCCGCTCCCAAAACTTCTCAACAGAATAAGGTAGCAGAAATGAAGAATAGAACATTGCAAGAAATGGCTAGAGTTATGCTTAGTTCTAAAAATTGTCAAAACGTTTTTGGGCTGAAGCCTTAAATATTGCTTGTCACATCACTAATCGAGTCTATTTAAGGCCTGGAACAAAGATGACACCCTATGAGATTGTAAATAGAAAGAAATTCAACTTGCGTTACTTTCATGTTTTTGGGTATATTTGTTACATTTTAAATGATAGAGATCATTTGGCAAAGTTTGACTCTCTAAGAGTGACAAAGAAATTTTTGTTGGCTATTCGCTAAATAGTCATGCTTATCGAGTATACAATCTAAGGACAAAACTATATAAGAGTCAGTAAATGTTATTTTTGATAATTTCTCTGCTCCTACAGGAAATACAACTGAAAATAACACTATAGTTTCAGTGCAAAATGTGAAGACTGTTGAAGAATCAGATGTTGCCCCAAATATTGTCATACCTAAAGCAACATCTGAACCTGAACCAGAGACCACAGAGGGTGTGGATGAGGAGTCAAATGTTGAATTGCTAGATCAAGTTCGAAGGGACCCCTCATCAAGGATTAGAAAGAATCATCCAACATGGCATGTGATAGGGAGAGTTTTTGAAGAAATTAAAACAAGAAGGAAAGAATCACTCAACTACAGAGAAATGGTAAGGTATGTGTGTATGTCTACCATATACCAAAAGGTTAGTCTTTTTTTTTTTTTTATATCTACTTTAAAACCAACAAATATTTTAGAAACACTCAAAGATAAGTTTTGGATTCAAGCAATGCAAGAAGAGCTTGAACAATTCTCTCGAAATGAAGCCTGGGACTTAGTTCCTCGTCCAAATAATATAAATGTAATTGGAACTAAGTGAATTTTTAAAAATAAATCAGACGAATCGGGAACAGTTGTGAGAAACAAAGCTCATCTAGTTGCACAAGGCTATACTCATGTTGAAGGAATCGATTATGATGAGACCTTCGCATATGTGGCTAGAATTGAGTCAATTAGACTGTTACTTGCTATTGCTTGCTGCCTGAAAATTACTTTACACCAAATGGATGTAAAAGGTGCATTCTTAAATGGTTATCTATATAAGGAAGTCTATGTTGAGCAACCAAAAGGATTTAAAGATCCTCACCATCCACACTATGCGTACAATCTCAAAAAAGCTTTGTATGAGTTGAAACAAGCTCCTCGTGCATGGTATGGTAGTCTAACTAACTTCCTTCTTGAATTTGGTTTTAATGGTGGTGAAGTTGATCATACTTTATTCATTAAACGTCACGGTGTAGATATTGTTATTGCTCAAATCTACGCAGATGACATAGTCTTTGGTTCGACCACACAGTCTTATCTAAAGTCATTTGTTGAATCTATGTCATCAACTTTCGAAATAAGTATGATTGGGGAACTAACTTTTTTCTCAGGCTTGCAGATTAATCAAAGTGAAGATGGAATTTTCATCTCACAAAGTAAATATGCCAAAAATCTAGTCAAGATGTTTGGGTTTGAAAATGCTAAACAAATGAAAACTCTAATGGGATCTTCGCAGAAGGTATGTAAGGATAATGTTGGTGAAAATGTCGACCCAATTTTGTATCAATCTATGATATGTAGTCTTATATATCTTACTGCTAGTCGCCCAAATATTATGTTTAGTGTTTGTGTTTGTGCTCGATTTCAAGCTTGTCCCAAAATTTCCCACTTAAATGTCGTAAAATGTATCATTAGATATGTTGTCGGCGCATGTGAGTTGAGAATTTGGTATTCCAAAGACACTAATCCTAATTTAATAGGGTATAGTGACTCGGATTGGGCTGGTGATGTAGATGATAGAAAGAGTACAAGTGGAGGATATTTTTATCTTGGCAATAACCTTGTTTCATGGTATAATCGTAAATAAAATTGTGTCTCACTTTCAACCGCTGAATCTGAATATGTAGCAGTTGGAAGTTGTTGCTCACAATTAATATGGCTACGACACATGTTAGATGACTATGATTTTACTAGTAACATCTTAATTTTGTACTGTGATAATTTGAGTGCTATAAAAATTTCCAAAAATTCAGTTCAGCACTCACGTACAAAATATATTGATATAAGACATCACTTTTTAAGAGATTTAGTTGAAAAACAGCTAGTCAAAATTGAACATGTTGACACTATTCATCAACTAGTTGATATTGTTACAAAAGCTTTAGACCATGAGAGATTTTCCAGTTTGAAGAAATCTATTGGTCAATGTAATCTCTAAAAAAAATATTTTTGGTGAATGTCGACTGAAACGTTCTCTAATATTTCGGGTGACATTTACCTATGATATATCACTAACTGATTATTGTTGTTGTATGGTGCATAACTTTTGGTCACACAAGCATGATCCATGACTAAGAATGTATTTTCAATGTGATACCGTTCTCTGTAATGATATTACATATCATAAAAAGAGAGTATCAAAATAAGGCAAAACCTTTACAAATATTTGGCAACTATGCAAAATGGGAAAAGCTCTTGAAAAGATATCGTTCCTATTCTAAAGTAGTATCGATTGCTTCAAAAGAACTTTGAGAATACCGAATAAGTATTCCTATTTTTGACACGAAAAACTTCTGTATGTATTTTATGATTAGATCAAGAACACGATGGAAAAATGTTACATTGGTCCAGTGGTCAAACTTATAAAATATGTATAAAACATGTCTTTATTTGTTGCCAAAAAGAAAAATTATAGTGGGATCAAAATACTTGTGTCGTCCAAAATGTTGTCAACATTGCTGTTGACATTTTTCAGAACGTGATATTTGTTGGGATGTTGTTCTAAACTGATTTCAGAAAAATCAGATCTTTCTTCCCTATTTTTATGTCATGTTTTAATTTGAATTCAAACTTTGAAAAGGATAAGATTAAATTCCAACTAAGATGTTTATTGTTTTATCCCAAAATTTTAGGTGTAAGTTATTGAATAAATTTCAAACACCTAAAATTAAGGAATTCTTACTATTTTGAAAGGCTTGCCAATGGTATAAATATTCACTTCATTTGTTTTTCTTTTTACCATTCTAATTTTTTCCAAAAAAAAAGGAAAAAAATCACATCACAAACCTCGGTAAAAACCCTACCTAACCGATGGAACCTTTTCCATTTCAAACCCCATCGTCTTTCAAAAACCCTAAACCCTCAAAATCCTCTCAAAACTCACCGATGGAAACCTCTCCAATGTCAACACCTATGTCAACCAGCACACCCAGCAATACTCCCATGGGCACCAGTCCACCTCAACAACCAAGCAAATTTTCTTCTTCACACTTGCTTGAAAATAGGTGTACTGCCATTGTTCTCAGAGGTAATGAGGAACCTCTTGATATCAGTTACCCCGGGGATGATAATAATCCAATAGATGTAGATGCTACATCAGATTATTCGACCCTAGGTAAAAGACCCAGTTCCTCCTCCTTCCCTAATCATAGATCGAGTAGAGTGTTCGAAAGAACAGTCCAACATGAGCCTATCACCAAGAAGTCTAGATTGTAAACTACTATACTTGCTTGCTCAAGCAGTGACACTGAAGATATGGACTTTGAGCTGTCCTCTGAAGAAACTGAAGAAGAACCTACTGCTTTTGTTCCTCAAAGTGTGTCTGAAGACGAGGAAATCCCTGATGATATCCCACTGAAGAGATTCTGTCCCAGGGGAATTCCCAGTCATGCTAAAATAGATGTTGCCCAAAATGTTGCCGATTAAGTCACAACATCTCAAGCAACATTTCAGCAGACTTCAGAAGAGACACCAACACCATCCTCCTCCAGTAAAACCAATTCTGACTCTGATTTTGAGGTAAATGTTTTTTCAGAAAAGTTATATTCAAAAGCTAAATTTGATAAATGGGATTAGTTTAAGAATAGAGTTATCAGGGCTGAAAAAGTGTTAGATATAGCCTCATGTTAAGAATATGGTTTGGTTGAGTTACTCAATGATAGAAAGCTACTCAAATTCGTAACTAAAAAAGAACCATTCGTTGATGAAGTAATTAGACTATTTTATGCGAATTTGAATTCTGCTATAGAAGATGCCTCCTCAAAGAAATTTGGGATGGTATACCTCTATAACAAAATTTATCAGTTTATACCCTTAATTATTAATCAATGTCTGGAAATTGATCCTGAAGAAAGAAGTAGCACTACAGAAAGAGCAACAGAGAATAAGAATGAGATAATTGAATACCTCACTGGAGGTATAATGAAGAAATGGATCCCTCAATGCCCTACTTGGCTACTTCAAAGTTAAATGCCTTATTCTCCACCCTCCATAAGATTACCATTCACAATTGGCTCCCTTCACTAAATGAGTCAATTGTAACAACTGATCAAGCCTCACTATTATTCAAAATTGGAAAAAGATTAAAAGTTGACTTAGGAAATATGATTTTCTATCAAGTAGCCAATTTGTCAGAGAAAGAGTCAACTTTAATCCTTCATTTTCCCTCTCTGATCTTCCAAATTCTAACTACCCAAGGCTTTGAGTCTAGAAGAGAGGAGATTTTAGGGAAATCTCCTGAGGTATATTCAGTTAACAATGCAATCTTGAAAAGCAAAGAAAGAGTTATTGACCTTCTATGGAAAAATGAAGCTGACAGTGAGAATGTTGTCAGAAATGTTAAACACATTCAGGGCAACGCTGGTTCTGGAAAGTCATCTTTGACACCTGAATGGTTAGTTGGTCATATTGCCAAAATCAACCAACAAATTTCAGAGATTGATACAACCAGGGATGCACTAGTTCAGACCAAGGACCAGTTCTTACTGTTGTTTTCTTCCCAAAAAGGAGGAGATGATTCTTCTGTGTAGGGGGGTCAAATGGCTGAAAGTTCTGAAGGCAATACTGTTGTTGATGTTGTTGTGCATAGAGAAGAGGATGTTGGGAGGAGAGTGTTGTTGAAGAGGTTAAGGCTCAAAGCTGAAGCAGAAGCTGTCAGGCAAAAGTAGAAAGCGGCTGGAAGCTACAACTGATGCATGATAAGCTAGGGGGAGCATGCTGATTTGTTGTTGATCTGCTACCTGATTAATTTGCTATCTGAATGAGTTGCTTTGCTGAACAATGTTCTTATTTGGTTGTTTTAATTGGCTGAAGTGTTAACTGTGATTGATTGTCGAGACATTGGTTTAAAATTGACATTTGGGTATTTTCTTTTGTATATTGGATGATCTGTATATTAATGTATGTGCTAATATTGTGTTTAATCTTATGTCTTGGTATACACTGGTATACATATGTTGTGATTGTATGTCATCACATGTTAAAGGGGAGCATAACTATAATAATAGATATTGGGACAATATCTATGACATTGACTTAAGTCATTTGCACAGGTCATAATGGGTTTTTGTGAAGAAAGGCAAAAAGGGGGAGAATGTTAATGTTGGGTTTGGTGTTGTGATATTCTACTCAACACATCGTTTTAAGTACTAATTTGAATTTAAGAAATGTTGGAACAAATGTCACAATATTCAGACCAATATTTTATGAAAAATAGTTTTGCCCTACTTCACGGAATGGAGCAATATTCCTGGAGATATTACTACGAAGTAAAAGTGACTTGGCAAGGTAAATAGGAGCTGGTGAAAAACGTGGGAAGAACAAGTCAAAGTCGTTGCTATGCTTTAGGAACAAGTCCAAGAAGTTAGATGATTTTGCTTCATGATCTTCTCCAACAAATCCTACCAGCCCCCTCATTTCCCTCAACCTCCACAACCAATCGATGAGTTTTTCAAAGAAGACTCTCTAGTATAAATAGAGAGGCTACAAGAGTGAATTGTTATCCAGAAACAGATTGCAAGAATATCAAGAGAGCTCTCGAGAATTCATCTCAGAAAACTGGATCACAAGTGATGTCTGAGCATGTCGACAACATTATGTCCAACATTACAATTATAGTTTAGATTCTAGATTAGCTTTGTATTGTGCAATTGTAATGAGAAGTTGTCTATGTCTATTTAGGTAGATTTTTCAGGCAGAAGTCATCTGCGACTTCAACTTTTAATTCTTTTCCATTTTGTATTGTAAAATTGTAAAGAAAAGAATTTGTAATTTTACATATATAATATATACAAGACTTTCGGTCATTGACCTTCATAGGTTATATAACCTATGTAAATATTAAACCTTTGTGTTCTTTATTATTTCCGTTGCATTTTATTCTTAAAGGTTTTCAGTTTTATCATAGTGTTGTCACTTGTGTCAGACGACATTGTCACTGACATTCGGAAATAGAATTGACATTCAATTTATTTTTCTTTTTTATTGTTCCATAGCATATCCGGATCTATCATAATTTATTATTTTCTTTGTTTTAGTTTATATGATGTATTTTGATTGGATAGAAATTGAAGTAAGATTTTTTCTTGAGACTTGTAATAAGTACAAGTGATAAATATTTATGCGATTAGACATTATCTTATTAAAAATAAATGAAATTTTTTAAATTAAATTATTTTTAATAAGAAAGATACTATTACTTTTGAGACTGATTAAAAATCAATTTTACTTTGTTTAAAAAAAGATTCTTTTTATACCGACAATTCTTTAATTTCAATTTTATACTTACAATATATTTAAGACCCTCACATGATAATCCAAAAGTTCTTTCTGTTTTTCTAAATTTCATGCATAATCAAATTCGGACACTTTAATAGGAAGTAAGGGAGTATTGAAACAGAACATAAGCGTTAAAACTTATTAACATAAGATGCAAACACGTCTTAGTTATCCGTAATTATGTGATCCAAATTTTAAAAAAAAAAAGAGATGACACTTTCATGTGTTTATTGGCTTGAATAGAAAGCTGGATAAGCTTTTTCCTGATTAAAAATTCATCATCTAGTAACAAAAGGGATCAGATTCTTCAACTGATTCCACAAGGCAAATATCTTTTTGTTGAAAGATTCCAAAATATAAAGGACAACAATATATTTTTAAAATAAGAAAACTACAGAAAATAATGGCTTCATCTTATAGTTAGTCAAAGTTCCTCGATTTATGAAGTGAAAATGTTGTCCTTTCAACTCATTACTTTGTGAAGGGAAAGTCCCAAAGGTAAACCCCTCCGTATCAGAAGTTTTTTGGCCAGATGAATGTAAATCAAGGGATATGCGCGAGTGACAACCCTATAAGGGAGAGGACCAACGGAACACGAACCCAGCAACAGCTCTTGCAATATTTCAGCAAAGATAGTCACCACACAAATTCGAACCCGCGACGTCGGAGTGATTGTACCTCAATCATCTTACCGCTTACCAACTCGTCTGTGCCCCTGGGGCAGCTTTTCAACTCATTACTAATATGTCGTGAAATAGTCTATAGCTAACAAGAATCCATAATTAAATAAGATGAACGACTAATTTTGCTATTTAGCGATAAAAATAGTCTGACGCTAATTCTTGCCGTTAATGCATTAATTAACAACAAAATAAGTGTTTTGATCCTTCATTTGTCAATTTCCATCTTCTTAGATTTGAGATGGGAGAACAAAATCTGACCTGTGAGAATTAATTATGCAAAGAAGCCACTAATGCATATATTTTTTTCTGCACATATTTAACTCATAGTACTCCCTCCATCTCAAAATATTTGTCGCATTACGCATTTCAAAAGTCAAACTATATGAATTTTGACCAATAATTTAAGCTATATTTTTTCATCATATTAATATAAGAAGAATTACAACTTATAGTATTTTCGTATAATTTTCGAATATCTAAATTTTAATTTTAAAATATTAAATTAATCTAATTTAATTTAATTTTGAAATTTAACAAATTAATTTTTAAAAAGAAAAAACATGACAAATATTTTTGAACGGAGAGAGTAATAGATATAAATATCAATCTAAAGTTAAAATTAAACTAGAATTGGACAAAAAGAAACTTCCTTAACTTGTCATTAGACCTCCTTACAACATTTTGAAGCTAGACAAGAATTAAACCGGTCATCTAAAAACATCACTTGCAAAGCAGGCACTAATGCATATCTAACTCATGTCACAATTTAATAAAGATTAATCTAGCATTATAAGTTGAAGTTAAACTAGAAATAGAAAAAAATTATACAAAGCACTTCCTTAACCTGTCATTAAGCCTCCTTACAACATTTTGAAGCTAGAGAATTAAACTGATCAGCTAGTCATCTAACATCAAAATTCTTGACAAAATGAGTAATAAAAATTAATTTAGCATTACAAGTTGAAGTTAATTCAACTAGAAATAGAAAAATATACAAAGCACTTCCTTAACTTGTCATTAGTCCTCCTCACAACATTTTGAAGCTAGAGAATAAAGTGGCCAGCTTGTCATCTAAAAACATCAAAATCCTTGCTAAAATCTTATAAAAGGATTTTGAGACTACTGGATTTTTTTTTTGGTGGGGGGGGGGGTGGGTGTTGATGATAAATTTTACAAGCAAAAGAAACCAAAGTTGCCATTGTCAAAGTTAAGTGCATAACTTAAAGGATCATAGTGGAAATTCAACTTGTTACTCTTCTTCTTCTGATTCAAGAATTGAGCTCTGAATTTCAAGAAAATGTTCCTCAACTTCCTCTTCCTATACAAAAACACCAATCTTGAATTGCAACACATCTCAACTACTAACCCCATGTCTATATCAAATCTCTCAAATTCCACCCTAAACATAATAATATTTTTAAAAAATTTAAAACAAAGAAAAGGGTATGTGTAGGACGGAGTAGAGAAGAGATAAATAAAGAGAATTTGTAATTTGGTTTGTCGTGGATGATGTTTTTATTGGTTTGAAAAATAAGGGGGTGTTTGGCTTGCAGTGTAAGGAGTAGAGTACTGAGACAGAACAGCAGACACAGACAGTAGCTTAGTGACTGAGTGCTGTCTAATGTCCATCAAACGGTATACTAGGAAAAGTGTTTTTTTTTTTTGGATTTGGGGTTATTTGGCTGGGAAGAAGGTTCTTTCTCTTCTTTTATGCATTCTATAAAAGATTTTAACTTTATGCACTGCTACATACTTCATCCGTCTCAAAAATATTCTCTTCATTTGACTTGACACAAAATTTAAAAAATAAAAAAAAACCTTTAAAATATCTGCTTTAAAATAAATTTTAAATATTTATATGACTGTAAATTATCTCATAAAATTAAATTATTTTTAAATATAAAAATGTGCCAATAATTTTGGGAGAAACTAATAGCGAAAGTAAGACAATCTTTTTAGCACAAAGCTTCAACCTATTGCTACTTATGTGCGATAAAATAGTTAATTGTTAAACTCTTAGACATCCTTCAAGGAAAAGCTATTGAGTTCCCTTTTGCTGAGAGTTTTGACAAAATTCTTCGTCAATTCAAACGTTATATTATCGCCATGAGACTGAAATTTATGAAATAACCTACAATTGTAGAATTCTTACATCAAACTTGAAATTTTATTTAAATTCTCAATTAATTTTAAATGCATATGTTCCTTAGATTTCAATTCTTTATCGGTATGGTACAACTAGTCATAGATTTATTTATAATTTATTAGTTTTTTTAATTTTTAATTAATGAGATATGAAAATCAGTTGAGATTTTAAAATTAATAAGTATATTATTTTCGTTTGTAATTATTTTCATACTTTTATTTATAATAGCTAAATGAGATCTAAACATCAAATGTCGGTATACATATATAACAACACCTCACTATAGCGGCCATGAAATTTTTGGACAAACTATGTCATTATAGAGAGGTTTGACTGTATATATCAAGTTAGTATGATAAAGGACTAAGTGTTTCTCTTGAAGAAATGAACTGCCAGTCCTCATTGATACCTTGTCAGTGTATGATATACCATGTGGGTATCATAGATGATTAAGTAGTATTTTTGAAGGAATAAATCAATCTTCTACGATACCATGTCAGTATATGATATATATTATTTGGGTATCATAGAGGATTGAGTTGTGTTTTTCTTGAAGGGGCGAATCAATCCTCTATGATACTCTGTCAGTATATGATATATACCAGATTAGTTTTGTATATATGATATCTATACCATGTGACTATCATAGTATACTTCAACTGCTACTTATTTGATATATTATATGCTAGAATAAATTATTTTTTCAGAAAAAATAAAATAAAAAGGGCAGTCCGGTACACTAAGCTCCCGCTATCAGGGACGAAGCCTCACATGCCCCACTAGGGGCTATAGACCCCAACAAAAAAAATTACTATTACTATATTAACAATTGCCAAAAAGCCCCCACCCACAAAAAACATTAGCCCCCAACCTTTGGCTACTCTTAAATTATTCAAGCCCAAGAAATTTGCAAAAGAAAATCCATAAGCCCAACAAAAGAAAAAAAAAGTACTAGTCTATGAATATACAACAAAGTCAGCGTATGTGCTGATTAAAAAATAGCGCTGCCTTTCTCTATTAAAATAAAAAAAACACTTTGTCTTCTTCGGAGTTTCACGCTCGAGACCAACTTAGAAATTGGCGATTCTTCTTCAGTTCTTCCGGTTCTTTTCTTGTGATCTTCTTCAAGACTTTGGTTTTTGCGCTGCTCATATTTATTTAGTACATGTAAGATTTTTCCATCATCTATTCAATTTCATTATAATAGTTATTTTTTGTGAACCCTAATTAGTGCAAATTTATTATTATTTGAATTAATCAATGTTTGATAAATGATCATATAGTTTTGGATTTTTGTAGAACATTATTGTTGTGGATTTAAAGATTGTATTGATGGAGAAATTTCTTAAAATAAAGTCTACAATGGTTGATTCTTCTAAATCAAATGCTAAAAAAAGACCTTCAAATATTGAAATTGACTTCGACAATCTCTCAGCAGACCTTGAAAAGCGACCAACAATATGGAGTTACGATGCTAATCATAGAGATAGAGTAAGACGAGTTTATCTATTAAAGGGCTCGTTTCAACCTAGAAACCACAACTTTCCATGGAGCCAACCAGATGATAAAATTCAAAAAATGAGGTTTGTTGAAACTTGGTTTGACAAATATCCAAATTGGTTGGAGTATAGCATAACGGAAGATAGATCATATTGTCTTTACTGCTATCTTTTTAGAACTCAAAATAATCAAGGTAGGGCAGATTCATTTGTCGGAGTTGGATTCAATAATTGAAAAAAGAATGAGAGATTTGATGTTCATGTTGGAGGACATAGCAGTTTTCATAATCAATCAAAAAAGAAATGCCAAGATCTAATGAATCAAAACCTTACATGAAGTGTTTCTACTCTATTTACTCATAATGCAAATAAAGAGAGAACCAACTACCGTATTCGGTTGAATGCAACTGTTACATCTGTGCGTTTATGTTTGAATCAAGGACTATCATTTCGAGGTAGAGATGAATCTGAGCTGTCGAGAAATAAGGGCAACTATCTTGAAGTTTTTCATTTGCTTGCTGATAATAATGAGCAAATAAAGAATGCCTCATTTGAAAATGCTCATCTAACTTCACAATTAGTTTCATCTGATATTCAGAAAGATGTATGTAAAACTTTTGCCGCTGAAACTACTTATGTGATCATCAAAGATATCGGTGATAAAAATTTTACAATCTTGGTTGATGAGTCACATGATGCATCAATGAATGAGCAAATGGCAATTTGTTTAAGTTATGTGAACAACGAGAGACGGATTACTCTCTGATCATGATTTAAGCATATCAAGATTGAGAGGTCAAGGCTATGATGGAGCATCCAACATGCAAGGTAAGCTTAAAGGTTTGAAAACTCTTATTTTGAATGAAAATTCATGTGCCTTTTATGTCCATTGCTTTGCTCATCAGCTTCAGTTGAGTTTAGTGGCGGTTGCAAAGTTTCACTTTCTTCCTCAATATTTTTTTAAAATTACATCAAGGGTTGTAAATATGGTTGGAGGTTCGAGTAAGAGGCAAAATACTCTCAAAGACATACAAAGTCAAAAAGTAATGAAAGCACTAATTAAGGGAGAACTTGTTAGTGGGCGTAGGCTAAACCAAGAAATTAACTTGCAACGTCCAGGCGATACTCGTTGGAGCTCGCATTATAATACTTTAGTTAGACTCATTGACATGTTTTCATATGTTATTGAAGTACTTGATCTTATAATGGATGATCCAGAGCAAAGAGTTGATGCAAACATGTTTTAAAATGCATTACAATCATTTGAGTTTGCATTCGCTATGCATTTGATGAAAAAAGTATTGGCGATTACTAATAAGTTGTCATTAGCATTGCAAAAAAAAAAAGAGTAAGAGATAGAGAATGCTATGAGATTAGTGGAGATTTCAAAGCAAAGATTGCAATATTTGAGAGACAATGGATGAGATTCTCTAGTTAACGAAGTTTCTTTGTTTTGTTCTAATCATGAGGTTGTTGTCCCTAACATGAATGAAAAGTATGTATCTCCTCGGCGGTCCAAGCGGAGAACTGAAGAAAAGACTAACGATACTTATTTTCGCATCGAGTGCTTTTATGGTGTTTTGGACAAATAACTTATGGAGTTAAATAGTCAATTTTCTATGACAAATGCTGAATTGCTTCTTTTTATTGGGTGCCTTAATCCTAGCAATTCATTCTTTGCTTTCAACATGGAAAGTCTCGTCAAGTTTGCTCGATTGTATCCTCGGGAGTTTTCTTCACATGATCTAGAGTTACTTGATAATCAACTTGAGACTTATATTATTGACATACGTAGTAGCATTGAGTTTTCAGAAATTGTTGGCATTGGAGATCTTGCAAAGAAGATGGTGAAAATAAAAAGACACGGAATCTAACCTTTGGTTTACACGCTTCTTACCCTAGCATTAACTTTGTCAGTTGCTACTGCAAGTGTAGAGAGAATCTTTTCTGCTATGAGCATCATCAAAAATTGACTGCGAAAGCGAATATCGGACGATTGGCTTAATGATTTATTAGTACCTTATATTGAGAACGAAGTTTTGCATGAGATCAGTAACGAAGCCGTTATGCAACGGTTTCAGACTATGAAATCTCGTCGAAAAAAATTGTGATTATATTTTCATTATTCTTGACCGATTTGTATTTATGTTATTTAGAATTTAAATAATTACCTACTTTTTAAAATTTGTATAATATAGTACTAGCCCCCTCAAAAAAATTGGCTGGCTTAGTCCCTACCCGCTATGCACGGGGTCCGGAGAAGGGTCTATTAAATTTTCTTGAAGGGGTGAATCAATTCTATTTTTTTCTTAGAAAAATAGAACAAAAAAGATAATATATCAATTATAAGAAAAAATAAACCACAAAAAAAACAAGGACTGCCATATCCGCAGTCGCTATAACTTATAACTAGTACTCCATTAATTAGTGCAAACAAATCGTCGTTATACAGTAATGGATAAACACGTGATTAATTAAAGAAAAAATGATATTTAACAAATTGTTGTTAAAGATCCAACGAAGAAAGGTTCACCAAAAATAAAGAAAAAAATCACAAATTGTTATAAAATGATAGCAATAGCAATATAAGACGAGATATAGACAAAGAAGTAGAGAGGAGGAGGAGAGTTTCTTCTTATTTCAAGTGTATGTTGGTCTACCTTCAAATGTGAATAACATCCCAATTTATAGGATGAAACCACCCAATGGAGGTTACAAATATTAAGTGCCCAAATTAATATGTACATGTAACCTACAAAAGTTTATTGAATGTGTATGGGCATCCATACAAAGGATATTGATACTTACCAGTGATATACACGGAATATACGCCGTGTATATCACGGGCTGCCTTCGAAAATTGGACTGTTGGCCGTGATATACACGGTGTATACATACCGTGTATATCATGGGTTATTGGCTTAGTTTAAGTAATGTTTGGTTGTAATTATTATTGTACACTTACCATAATTGTATAGTTAGTGTCCAAGTAGAATAATATTTTAGGAGTAGAATAGGAATATAATTTTCATATTATAGAAAAATGTAAATTGTATATATACTCTTTCAATTAATGAAAATAATCAAGGGATTATTTCTTTCATGGTATCAGAAGTCTAGGTCTCATACTTTCCTCTCAAATTTCCATCCAAACAATCACGGTTCCAAGAGTTTTGATTTGTTGTCGTGGTTACAAGTGTTTCGATTTGTCGTCTAATAAAATCATCATCAGTCGACATGTTATTTTCGATGAAACCCAATTTTCTTTTGCAAAGGTAAATAGTCTCGGGCCTAATTCGTATAATTTTTTAGATGACGATGTATCCCCGTATATTATCCATCATTTATTGGACGTGTCCCACGCCCAAAATCCGCCAGTGAGCCTACTGCCCGCTGGACCTACTGTATCGTCGCAAATTACCTGGCCTCCAGTTATGGGTCCAGCAACTAGGCCGACGATCCAGCCCAGTTCTGCCCCTTTTTAGGTTCTCAATCCAACCCACGTTTCTGCTTCCAGTCTTGGGTCAGCAGACCCACTGCCTGCTGGCCAGTCCGTTACCCCACCAATTTTATCCCAAAAGTCACCCAATTCTCCCCCGAGTCACAGACCGATCACTCGTAATGAACGGGGTATTTTTAAACTAAAAAGACATTTTAATTTAAATTATAATGTTCTTAAATCACCCCTACCCCATAATTCTATATCGGCTTTAAATTACCCGAATTGAAAAATTGCTATGACCAACGGGGTATTTTTCAACCAAAAAGGCATTTTAATTTAAATTCTAATGTTCTTAGATCCCCCTACCCCGTAACCCAGTGTCCGCTTTACATGACCCGAATTGAAAAAATGCAATGACCGACGAATATAATGCTCTTATTGATAATAAGACGTGGGAGTTGGTGCCCCATCCATTTGGTGTTAATATTATTCGGTATGTGAATTTTTGCTCATAAAGACAATTCTGACGGTTCTTTTGCGAGACATAAGACTCGTATTGTAGGTAATGGTAAGACTCAACAGGTTGGTGTTGATTGTGGTGAGAAATTTAGTCAGGTGGTCAAGCTGGCTACCATTCACACTGTGCTGAGCTTGACTCTTTCGAAAGCATGACTCATTTATCAGTTAGATGTGAAAAATGTTTTCTTATATGGTGATCTTAAGGAGACCGTCTATATGCATCAGCCCTTGGGGTTTAGGGATCCCAAATATCCTCATCATGTATGTTTATTGAAGAAGTCCTTGTATGGGCTTAAGCAGTCCCCACGGGCTTGATATAAGAGGGTTGCAAACTATGTTTCGACTATTAGGTTTTCTCACAACAGATCTGATAATTCATTGTTCATATATCGTCGTGGTTTTTCCCTGGCTTATATACTATTATATGTGGATGATATTATCTTGACTGCCTCCTCTGATGCTTTGTGTAAGTCTATCATGACAATGCTCAGTTCTGAGTTTACTATGAAAGACTTGGGGCCCTTGAGTTACTTTTTGGGGATTGCTGTCACTCGTCATGCATGTGGGTTATTTTTATCAC